>CADDXX010001063.1:30263-46582 GCA_902810485.1 Alauda arvensis | reverse complement strand
GAGGGCACCGGGGACAGCGCTGGGTAGCGGCGCCTCAGGAGGGGTCACCGAGTGTACGGGGTGATAAGGAAGGGTGTGACAGAGCGTGAGGAGCGGGGGCACCGGGCAAGGCAGGCTGAGGAAGTGGCAGGTGCAGCAGGGTCACCACGCGGGGACACGGGGCACCCTGGGGCTGGGGCTGCTGAGTTTTGGGGGGACATCTGGGTGAGAGGGCAGCAGGGCCTCAGTGGGGTGACCGGGTCGGCAGGGCTTGGGATCACCAGGCGATGGGGATGTGGGGACAGCAGGGCTGGAGGCAGCAGAGCCTCAGGGACACCGAGGGGAGTGTGGGGCATGGGAGCCTTGGGCCGGGGCCATCCAGGAGGCTGGGGCTGCCATGTGCCCGTTGGGGACGTGCTGTAACCTCCCATGTTTAGTCTGGATGGGGGCATGCGGGGAGTGACCTTGGACCCTGGCCGTGAGCTGCTGCACGTGTCCCGGTCAGGGACAGCCCAGGGCTGGTGCCGGCAGAGCCACTGCCCTCTCACCCCATTCCCCACCCAGACACCGCTGGCGCTGCCGGAGCCGCAGAGCCCCGTGCCAGCTCAGCCACCCCCGGCCCTGTGGCAGGCAGGCCCGGGCAGGCTGTGCCAGGGGTGCCAGGAGGGGCTCAGCCTAATCCCACCAAGCATTCCCCGGCAAGCATTCCTGCAGGGATCACCGTGTGATCACGGTGGGCACTGTGCCACTCCCTGCCTGCCACCCCCGGTCCAGACTTGTCCTCCCTGTGCCCCTAACACTGCCCTGCTGGGACAGAGGGTCCCCTGCAGCCCTCACCCCCTCCCAGGCCAGGAAGGGGGGGTACCCACAGCACTGTGGCACCTGCTGATCCCAGGTCCTGAGGACGTGGGGGGAGGCAGGAGCAGGAGCCTGCCAGCTGTCCCTGTTCCACGGTGGCTGCAGCCAGGGCCAGGGCAGATCTCTGGGCAGATCTCTGTGAGCAGGGTCAGGGTGCCAGAGCCGGTGCATGCTCAGGTGTCTGCTCCACCTGGCTGATGCCCAGAACCCCTGAGGCTGCCAGCTCCATTCTGTCCGTTCTATCCCCGTGTCCATCCCTGGCCATGTGGGCTGTGTGCTGTGGGGGTCACCCTGCCCAGGAACAAGGGTGTGGTGCTCCTCCTGTCGTTCCTCTCCAGGGCACACTGGGCTCCATGCCCTCCCCAGCCTCACCCATGCATTCTGCAGGTCCAGGGGCTGCCGGCAGGGCTGGTTCTGGTGGAGGAGCCTCTGCCCAGCACTGGCTGTGCTCTGCGGGCCCCRGAGCATCGGGCTGGCACTCGGGCCRGGGCACTTGGGCTGGGCTCGGCCAGGCTCYTGCACTGGGGGCAGTTTTGACAGSGCTRTGGGGTTGCTGGAGTGGTTGGGCTGGGTTGACTTTGGTGCTGGTGGGACCGGTGCTGCCGGGTTTGCTGGGGCTGTGCGGTGCTGGGGTGGTTGGGCCGGGTTGGGTTTGGCTCGGGTGGGACCGGCACTGTGAGCTCAAGGCTGTTCAGCTCCGGGGGGGGTCGTGTTGGGTTTGGCTCTGGTGGGACCGGGGCTGTCCTGCACCGGAGGCAGCTGTGTTGGGTTTGGCCGGTTCTGCYGGGACTGGTGGTGCCGGTGCTGCGGGGGGCCTGGGTGGGACTGTTTTTGCAGTCATTGTCTTGGTGCTCTTTGAAGACTCTCCAGTTTCCTTCAGCGGCGCAGGTGGAGCGGCCCGGGGGTGGCCAAGCCCGGCCCAGAGGGAGGAGGAGGAGGAGGAGGAGGGTCCGGCCGTTTTCCCCCCCCGCTCTGGGTCCTTGAGGCTGAGACAGAGCGAGCGAAGGTCCCTGCAGCACTGACACGTCCCTCCTGCAGCTGCCAGGGCCCGGCCGATGCTGGCCGGGAGGTGCTGCCGGGGTCGGGCGTGCCCATGAGGCCGGCAGGGCGGGGCAGCGGCGGGGCAGCGGCACCGGGACACGCTCACCATGGAGTTCACGGCCATCGACTACAGCATCTTCGCGCTGCTGCTGGTGCTGTCCTCSGCCATCGGGCTGTTCTACGCCCTGAGCGGCGACCGGCAGCGCACGGTGCAGGAGTTCCTGCTGGCCAACCGTGACATGGGCTGCCTGCCCGTCGCCCTGTCCCTGCTGGCCTCCTTCCAGTCAGCTGTGGCCATCCTGGGTGTGCCAGCTGAGATCTTCCGCTTCGGCACCGAGTACTGGTTCCTTGGCTGCTCCTATTTCCTGGGGCTGCTCATCCCAGCGCACATCTTCATCCCCGTCTTCTACCGCCTGCACATCACCAGCACCTATGAGGTGAGCAGAGGGGACAGGGGTGGGCAGGGGGCTGTGGGGACCCCAGGGGACCCTGCAGTCAGGTGCCCTGACCTCTCTCCTTGCAGTATCTGGAGCTGCGYTTCAATAAGACAGTGCGAATCTTTGGCACCGTCACCTTCATCTTCCAAATGGTGAGCGGRGCTSGGGCTGTGGGGGTGCAGAGTTGGGGGGTTCAGCCTGGCTCAGCTCTGCTCTCCCCTCCCCGCAGGTCATCTACATGGGAGTGGTGCTCTATGCACCTGCACTGGCCCTCAACGCAGGTATGGTGAGGACAGGTGGGGGGCCGTGCCAGGAGGCTGCTGCCCCTCACCCCATTAATGTCCYCTGCCCCTTGCAGTGACGGGCTTTGACCTCTGGAGCGCCGTGCTGACCATGGGGCTGGTGTGCACGCTCTACACGACCCTGGTGAGTCCCTGCTGCCGCGGCTGCCCCGTGCCCCTGCCGTGCCACGGTGAGCTCTGTGGTGACRGGCATCGTGTGTCCCCAGGGTGGGCTGAAGGCCGTCATCTGGACAGATGTGTTCCAGACGCTGGTGATGGTGGCGGGGCAGGTCGCTGTCATCGTGGTGGGCGCCTGGCGGGTGGGAGGCATGGCCCGTGTGTGGCACGTGGCTGAGCAGGAGGGCAAGATCTCCGGCATCGAGTGAGTGATCTCCCGGGACCCCCTGTCACTGTGGGGACAGCCTGGGCTGGGGGAGAGGGACCCTGCTGTGGTGTCCATCCCTGTTACCCCCTTTCCCATGGGGCACGGGGTGCCGGTGAGGACCTGTCACCGGACCCCCCATGCCCTCCCCACAGCCTGGACCCCAATCCCCTGGAGCGTCACACCTTCTGGTCGCTGGCTGTGGGGGGGATCTTCATGATGCTGTCGCTGTACGGGGTGAACCAGGCGCAGGTGCAGCGCTACCTCAGCGCCCGCAGCGAGCGCCAGGCCAAGCTGTGAGTGGGGCTGGGGCTGGGGCTGGGCTCCCCTCGGCTGGGATGGGCCCCCCAGCCCTGCCCGTGTCTGACACCCCCACGGCGCCCGCAGCTCCTGCTACGCCGTGTTCCCCTGCCAGCAGATTGTGCTGTGCCTCAGCTGCCTCACCGGCCTTGTCATGTTCGCGTACGACCGGGAGCACCCCCTGGCTCCCAGCCAGCGCCCTGCCTCCTCTGACCAGGTGGGTTAGACCCCTCCTGTGTCCCCTGCTGCCCCGAGCCCTGCTGCCCCGAGCCCTGCTGCCCCGAGCCCTGCTGCCCCAACCCCTGCTTCCCCGAGCCCTGCTGCCCCGAGCCCTGCTGCCCCGAGCCCTGCTGCCCCGAGCCCTGCTGCCCCGAGCCCTG
This sequence comes from Alauda arvensis, assembly GCA_902810485.1. NCBI lineage: Eukaryota > Metazoa > Chordata > Aves > Passeriformes > Alaudidae > Alauda > Alauda arvensis. The sequence continues at coordinate 42,924 of CADDXX010001063.1, read as the reverse complement.
CTGCCCCGAGCCCTGCTGCCCCGAGCCCTGCTGCCCCGAGCCCTGCTGCCCCGAGCCCTGCACTGACCTCTTGCCACAGCTGGTGCTGTTCTTCGTCATGGACGTGCTGAAGGACTTGCCGGGGCTGCCCGGGCTCTTCGTCGCCTGCCTCTTCAGTGGTGCCCTCAGGTGAGTGGGCGGCCCTGGGACGGGGGCCCAGGTGTCCTGGCCAAGCCCCCTCCTGCTCCCTCTCCTCCCCAGCACCATCTCCTCCGCCTTCAACTCMCTGGCCACGGTGACCATGGAGGACCTGGTGCGGCCGCACTTCCCTGGGCTGTCGGAGTCGCGGGCCACGCTGCTCTCCAAGCTGCTGGGTGAGTGGGCGGGGGGTGGCCAGGGGGCAGCCGCGGGGCTGGCACGSTGGGGGCGTCCCCAGCACCACCGTGACACCCCACTCCCCTCCCCAGCTCTCGGCTATGGGCTGCTGTGCCTGGGGATGGCGTACGTGTCCTCCCTGATGGGACCTGTGCTGCAGGTAAGCACAGGGCTGCAGGAGCCCTGGCTCCGGCACCCCAAATGGGGTGGGGACGCCGGGCTCTGGCACCCCCAGGGGTGTGGGGCTGSTGCTGAAGGCCGTGTCCCCGCAGGCAGCCATCAGCATCTTCGGCATGGTGGGGGGCCCGCTCCTGGGGCTCTTCTGCCTCGGCATGTTCTTCCCCTGTGCCAACCCCACAGTGAGTGTCCCCTGACCCCGCTGGTGTCCCCCAGCCCCGTGYGGGTGTGTGGGCAGGTGTGGGGCACCCTGAGTCCGCACAGGGGCCAGTGCCCTTCTTTGTCCCCTGTCTCAGGGAGCYGTTGTGGGGCTGCTGGCCGGACTGGCCATGGCCTTCTGGATAGGCATTGGCAGCTTCCTGCAAGCCACRGGAGGGGCCAAGGGGGTCTCCCCAGCCAACAGCACAGCACTCCCCACTGTGGGCAACCTCAGCACCGTCCTGGCTACCACCCTGCTGCCCCCCACSTCAGCACCCCCAAGGTGAGTGGGGGGCTCAGGGAGCAGGTGGGCAGGGTGTGGAGGTGCTGCTCCACACACCTCCTGACCCCGTGTCCCCCAGCCCCACGGGGCTGCAGCGGTTCTACAGCCTGTCCTACATGTGGTACAGTGCCCACAACTCCACCACGGTCGTCCTGGTGGGGGTCCTGGTCAGCCTGCTCACCGGTGAGTGTGGGGTGGCGGTGGGGGGCCCTGTGCTCACCCTGCCCCACTCACGGCCCTGTACCCCCAGGCCCCACGCCGGCAGCAGCACTGGACCCCCGCACCATCTCCCCCGTGCTGCCATGGCTGCTCTGCTGCCTGCCCCCCAAAATCCGGCAGTGGCTCTGCTGTGGGGGAGGTGACCCTGCCCAGGTGAGGGACAGACTCCCRGCACCCCGGGGGGAGAGGGACATGGGGGCTACCCCCCATGCCCCTGCTGCCTCCCCTGTGCCTTCCCTGCCCCCTGCTCTGTCCCCACAGGCCGCCGGCCATGCAGACTCCTTGGAGAAGAGCAATGGGGTGCCCAATGGCCTGTCCCACCCTGGCCCCAACCGGCAGGGGGAGGAGGAAGGACAGGGGTACATCCGCAGTGCTGCTGCCCCCATCTACGCCGTGCAGGAAACCTCTTTCTGATGGCCTCAGCATGGGGGGGTGGCCACCCCCTCGTCGTGGGGTTCAAACCCTGGTGGGGCATCCACAGACAGGCGTGGAGTGCCRAATAACAGGCGGTTGGGTCTCTGTGGGGAGACTGGAGGGCTGCCCCTTCCGGGGGCTCTGGGACCATGGTGGGGGGATGTTGGAGCAGTGCCCCCCTCTCCAGGCCGGGACATTGTCCGGTACCCCYGCCCAGCCACGTGCCTTACACACCGCTCCAGGGCTGGGGGCTGCCCGCACCCCTCGSGGTGCCACCTGTGTTTGTGTCTCTTGTTCCCCCAATAAATGGTTCTGGAGCACAGGTGTTGGAGGCTGCCAAGGAGCAGCCCACTCCCTGCTGTACCCCGGGACCCCCACCTCCCCCAGCAGCGGGCTGTCCCCGCTGTTCTCCGGAAGGACACAGAACCCCCGTCACCCCATACCGTGAGTGGGGTGTCTCCACTGTCCTCCAAGAGCCCGCAGGGTACACGAGGCTGCCACCTCCCCAGACACCGGGCTATTCCCACCGTCCCCCAGCAGCCCGCAGGTGCCCCATGTTCCCAGTCAGCGGGGTCCCCATGGAGCTCCAGGCCCACTGTCTCCTCGGGGATTGGGGGGCCCATTATCCCCCCGCAGCCGCCGTTCCCCGGGCACTGGGGTGTCCCCAGTATCGCACACAGAGCAGGGGACCCCGGTTCCCATTGAGAGCCCCCCGAGCACCGGGGCGTCCCCGCTGGCCCCGCCCCTTGTGGTCACGTGACCGTGTGACCACGCCCCTCGGTAGCCCGATTAGCCACGCCCCCATGCCTGGTTAGCCACACCCCCGGTGCCCATTTAGCCACGCCTCCTTGCCGATAGCCACACCCCCAGTGCCCGGTAGCCACGCCTCCGTGCCCGATAGCCACGCCCCCCGGCGGGTGCCGGGGCGTGACGCAACAGCGCGGTGAGGTCACGGCGCGCTGACGTCACGCTSCTGTCATGGCGCCCCGGCGTCCCGCGGAGCTGTACCGGGCGCCGTTCCCGCTCTACACCGTCCGCCTGCACCCGCGGCGGCCCCTCGCCATCACCGCCGGCGGCGGCGGCGCCGCCAAGACCGGCATCCGCAATGGCGTGGTGCGGGGCAGCGGGGACTGGGCTGTGGGGAGAGAGGGGGCGCGGGGCGCTGAGGGGTTCGGGAGGGCCCCGGTGTGCCCGGGCAGCGGTGAGCACGGCGGGGCTGAGGGGTTCGGGAGGGCCCCGGTGTGCCCGGGCCAGCGGTGAGCACGGCGGGGCTGAGGGGTTCGGGAAGGCCCCGGTGTGTCCGGGGGAGCGGTGAGCACGGCGGGGCTGAGGGGTTCGGGAGGGCCCGGTGTGCCCGGGGCAGCGGTGAGCACGGCGGCGCTGAGGGGTTCGGGAGGGCCCGGGCTGCCGGTGTGGGGTGCAGAGAGGCCCGGTGTGCCGTGACCGATCCCTSCCGCCCCGCAGCACTTCCTGCAGCTGGAGCAGATCGGGGGGCAGCTCAGCGCSTCGCTGCTGCACTGCCACGACACCGAAACCCGCGCCACCATGACCATGGCGCTGGCCGGGGACGTCATCGCCGCCGGGCAGGACAACAGCTGCCACATCCTGCGCTTCAGCCTGCAGGAGCCCGAGGCTCCGGGCACCGCCGGCAAAGACGGTGAGACACCGGCTCACCGGGACTCACTGGGAGACACTTCCCCCGGGGCTGCTGTGTGCTTTGGGGATGGCCCCGAACTCCCTGCCTGCTCTGGATGCCGTGGGGAGGGCTGAAGGGTGTTTTGGCGATAAGGCATTCTGTAAACAACCCCATGCCCGCCCTGGATCTTCCCCGTGCCTGCCCTGAATCCCCCTCCCCTTGCCTACCCTGGGTGTCATGGGGCAGGATGTGGGGTTCTCTGGGGTGGCTTGGGGATGGGGCACTGCCTTGAACCCCTGCCTGCCTGACCTGACCCTTCTCTGTGCTTGCCCTGGGTAGCATAGCAAACTTTGGGGATGGGACGCTGCCCTGGGGCTCCCCTGTGCCCTCCCCACCCCTGGCTGCTGTGGCCAGAGTGTGGGGGGCCTTGGGGTACAGCTGTGGACCTCCCATGCCGACCCTGGGTTCCGGAGGACAAGGAGTGGGGAGCTGGGGTCTGTGGGGTGGCTTGGGGATGGGCATTGCCCTGAACCCCTCCATCCGTGTCATGGACCTGCCCCACGTTTGCCCTGAACCTGTCTCCCTGTGCCTGCCACGTGGAGCTTTGGGGATTGGGCGCTGTCCTGGGACCCCCTGGACTCCCCTGGGTGCCATGGGGAGCTCTGGGGATGGGAGCCCCCACTGCCTTGTGCCTGCCCCGAACCCTCCCGTGCCAGCCCGGGCGCTGTGGGGCCGTGTTTGGGGAGGGCACTGCCTCAGAGCCCGGTGCCAGCCGCGTCCCGGCCCGCAGGCAGCGGGGACAAGGGGGCGCGGCGGCGGCGGGGCCCCGCCGGGGGTGCTCAGGGCAGTGCCCAGGGCAGCGCTCCGGGCCGGGCCCGCGAGGTGAGGGTGGAGAGCCTGCAGCGCGTCCGCACCGACTTCAGCCCCGACGCCCTGCAGAAAGCCGTGCGCTTCAGCGCCGACGGAGCCCTGCTCGCCACCGGCGGCGCCGACGGCTTCCTGCGCCTCTGGGAGGTGGGCACGGGGGGCTGGGGTGGGTGGCGGGGCTGGGGGGCACGGGAGAGTGCAGGTGGGCAGGTGGGAGCTGGGTGGAAATGGGGGCACAGTGGATTGAAGGCCAGGGTGGGGACAGGGACCAGGGTGGGCAGTGGGAGCTGGGACAGACACAAGAGTGGCAGCTGCCATTGCCGTGTTGATGGCAGCACACGTGTGGCAGGGACAGCTGGATCAGCAGCACCTAAGGCTGCTCCCCCCACACCTGCCTGGCACAGCCTTGGCCTGTGCCCAGTGCTCACACCAGCTCTGCCCCTGCAGTTCCCCAGCATGAAGAAGACGTTGGAGTTCAGAGCCCACGATGGGGAGATTGAGGACATYGCGCTGGGCCCTGACAACAAGGTGGGTGTCAGGTGGCTCCCCCRTTCCCTGGCCCCGCAGGAGAGTGGTCTCACACCTCTGGGCTGTGTGCAGCAGGTGGTGACGGCGGGGAGGGACTTCCAGTGCTGCGTGTGGCAGCAGGACCAGCTGGTGACRGGGCTGCGCTGGCACGAGAACCTGCCTGGCATCCCTGACAAGGCCTATCGCTACCAGGCCTGCCGGTGAGGGCTGGGGACAGGGCCGGGGGGCTGAGGATTAGGGGGGCAGATCAGAGGGCTGGGGTTGAGCCACTGAGGCTGGGTGGAGGGACAGGGAGGGGCATTGGGGCTGGGGACAGGGAGGGGCATTGGGGCTGGGGACAAGGTAGAGGCATGGGGCTAGCTATGGGGCTGGGGGTCATGGTCATCAGGGCTGGGGCTGAGTCACAGGGCAGGGGGTGGGGAGGGGCCACTGGGGCTGGGAATGGGCCATCCCTGCCGCTGCCCTGCCCTGTCACTGTTCCTACTGGGTCTGTGGGAAGGGGTCTCCTGGGCTCTGGTGACAGCTGTATGGGGAGGGGGCTGGGCCAGGTTTGGATTGGGAGAGGGGTGGTGAAGGGTTGCATCCCATGTGCCCTATATTGCCCCTGTGCCCCGTGGATGCCATATTCCCCCTGTGCCCCTCTCCCCGTGCAGGTTTGGGGCTGTGGAGGGCAGTGCCGGGGCTCTGCGGCTCTACACGGTGCAGGTGCCCCACAAGCGGGAGCGCCGCCCCCCGCCCTGCTACCTGACCAAGTGGGATGGCAAGAGCTTCCTGCCGCTGCTGACGCGGCCCTGCGGCTCCGAGGTCATCTCCTGCCTCTCCATCAGGTACCCCAGGGCCGGTGGGTRYGGGGTGGGGGCCGTGGCAGCTCCCACTCACTGCCCTCCCCCCACAGTGACTCGGGCACCTTCCTRGGGCTGGGCACGGTGACGGGCTCCGTGGCCATCCACATCGCCTTCTCACTGCAGGTGAGCTGAGGCGGGGCTGTGGGGCGGCCCCCTGGCCCCCGAGCAGCCCCTCACCTCCCGTGTCCCCCCAGAGACTGTACTACGTGAAGGAGGCCCATGGCATCGTGGTGACTGACGTGGCCTTCGTCCCCGAGAGCCGGCCGGGCAGGGAGCTGCTGGGGGGCCACGAGGCTGCCCTGCTGAGCGTGGCCGTGGACAGCCGCTGCAAACTGCACCTGCTGCCCWCCCGCCGTACGTCCGGGGGGCTGCCTGGGGGGCTCAGACACCTCTGCTCCTCCTCTGCCACGGGGGGGCTGCGGCCTCCTCTCACCSATCTCTGTCCCGCAGGCTCCCTCCCTGTTTGGCTGCTGCTGCTGCTTTGTGCCGGGCTCATCGTGGTCACCATCCTGCTGCTGCAGCTCGCCTTTCCTGGCTTCCTGTAGCCCCCTGGCACCATGAGGGACCCCCTGGCACCAGGAGCGACCCGCAGCCTCCACCTACCCCACACAGACTGTGAAGGACATGAGGGACCAGCCCTGGCCCCGCTGTCCCTGCTGGTGCTCGGGGAGCAGATGCAGGGCCAGGGCACCACGCAGGGCCGTCCCTGTGGGACGGTTCTGGCAGCAGTGCAGGGCTGGCCCTGGCACAGGGGGGTCTCCTAGCCCAGCAGAAGAGGGTGCTGCTGGCCCCCCGCCCTGCTGCTGCCATTAAACTGGAGCATGAAGGCAGAGTTGTGCACGAGTGCTGGGGGAGCGAGCCTGGGGCTGATGGCATCGCACTGGGGGACGATGTGTGCCCTCGGGGGTCTGGCTGTGGCTCAGGGGCTGCCCAGGGCCGGCGGGGCCCGTGTGTGCCGGCACAGACCGACCCAGAGCCTCGGCGGTGCTGCTGCGGGGGTCAGAGACTCTGGGCTGGCCCGGCTCTGCCCGGGACCGTGGGGGGCTCGGGGGGCTCTCACCCAGCGGCGTGGCCCCGGCCCTGCTGTGACCACACGCCCATCCCCGGCCCCGGTGTGGAGGGGCCGGGTCCCGGTGTCCCCTGGCGCTGTCCCGGGACGCCCTCCGTGGGTTTGGATCGCTGCTCCCCGCGGGCAGGGCTGGGCAGGGCAGGGCGGGGCCGCTCCCGGCCCCGGTGGCAGCGCCGGGACGTGTCGGCTACGTGGCCCCGGGGCGGGGCGGGCGGCACCGACACGCGAACGGGGCTGGCCGAGTGGGTGCCGGGGGCACCGGCGGTACCGGGTTGGACGTGTGCTGGGTGAGTGTGTCCCGGCGGGGCTGCGCGGAGTGGGCAGCGCCAGGCGGTCCCCGGAGCTCCGCGTTCCCCGCCAGCCCCTCGCACCCTCCCACCCGTGCGAGCGCGTCCTGCCGTGCTGGAACCGGGACAGCTCCCGGAGCTCCCGCCCCTCTCCCAGCGCCGGGATCCCGCCCCTCCCACCGACCCCCCGGCAGGAACACCCCCGACCCCCGGCAGGGCCGCCCCCGGCCCCGGCAGGGCCACCCTTGGCAGTGTCACCCCCGCCCCGCTGTTCTGTCCCGGAGGGCGCGGGATGAGGAATCCCCCGCTGATGCTGATGCTGCTGCTGCTGCTGGGGCCGGCGGCCCGGGCCGCCCCCAGGGCGGGCACGAACAGGTACGGGGGGCACATTAGGGAGGCTCTGGAATGGGGGGACACAGGTAAGGGAAGGGGGAGGTGTGGTGTGTCCAGGGGCACAGGTGCRGTACAAAATGGCCATGGGAGGGGCTTGTGGCTGTGGGCAAGCACAGGGGGGGTCCGAGGCTGCCCGGTGAAGGAGTCCTGGATCTGCAGGGGCCGTGGGTGGGGGGCGTCGGGCCGGAGCGGGCAGTCCCCCCAGGGGCACTGGTACCCCCTTGTCTCCTGGCCAGGCCTGAGCCCCCCGTGGGCACCCTCGTGGATCTGCATCCCGACCCGCTGAGCCCGGAGTCGCCTGCRCTGCTGTGAGTCCCTGCCCTGGGGAGCCCCGCCACGGCCCAGGGCTGTGCGCTGGGGTGGGGGCACAGTGAGGGTTGGAGGGCATGGCCAGTGTCCCTGGGGCTGGCCATGGAACAAGGTGGGCCGGCAGGCAGGTGCAGTGCTCCCAAGCCCTGCCCTGCTCCCCCCAGGCTGCTGAGGAGCGCCGTGCGGAGCCTGGGGCCCCCGGAGCAGGACGTGGAGGCCATGACCCGGGAGCAGGGTAAGGCCAGCGGGGCGGTGATGGGGGCTGAGGGGCTGCTGGGGCCTGGCACCCCAGCCCCACAGCACCCCGTGCCCCACAGCCCTGCTCTACCTCTTTGTGCTCCATGACCACGACCAGAGCAGGCAGCTGGATGGGCTGGAGCTGCTGCAGTTACTTGGCACGGTGCTGGCACAGGCTGGGGGGCAGCCAGACCCTGACATGGTGGGTCCCACAGGGATGGCTCCTCGTACCCCACTGAGCCCCTGGGCCAGGCTCTCATCCACCTCCCCATCCCTGTAGGTGTCTGCACTGGTGGACCAAGCCCTGGCAAGGCAGGACCTGAATGGGGATGGGCTGCTGGACCCCTCTGAGCTGCTGGACCCTCCCAAGGTGCTCTTGCCTGGCCAGGACCAGGGACCCCCAGGACAGCCCTCCCTGGAGCAGCAGGCAGRGGCTGGGGCTGTGCCTGGAGGGGAAACAGAGATGCCCAGGGAGGACCTGGGGTTGRGAAGCCCAGRACAGGCAGSCACTGAGGCTGRAGAASCCCAGACTGGAGCTCCTGAAGATGAAGCCCCTRAGGATGGAGCCCCCAGGGTGGAATCCCTCACGGTGGAATCTCCCARTGCTGAGGCCCTGGAGGCAGAAGTYGTCCCTGRGGCCGAAGCCCCCAATACTGATGACACAGAGGAAGAGGAASCTTCTGAGGCTGAAGCCCCTGAGGAGCAGGCAGCCGCAGCCTGGAGGGACCATGGGGAGGGGTAGGCAGTGGGGGCCGTGGGATGCAATGCCCTGGCTGCTCCCTGYCCTGCTCAGGGCACAGAGTGGCAGGGGATGCCCCGTGGCCAGGCCACTGGGGCCAAGGAGGGCTGGGGTCATGTGGTGTCCTCTAGTAATGCATTGGATGGAGAAATAGAGGCACTGCTGGTGACCTTGGCTGTGGTCAGTGCATCCCAGGGGCAGTGGGACCCCAGCCGGGGCAAGGGGGACACAGTCTTGGTGCACGTGGGGTTTTATTGGGGTTTGCTGGGTGCAATGGAGATGTGGTGTGCCTGGGGCGTGCAGAGGTGTCCAGGCACAAGCTCAGACAATGCCATCGAAGCCCTGGATCCCACATTTCCTGCCCGCGATCCGGCAGCCAAAGGTGAGGGCGTCCTGCAGGCTCCTCCCTGGGGATGGGGCCCAGGATGAGATGTGGCCGTGCCGTGGCTGTGTCGTGGCCGTGTCAAACTGAACCGTGGCCGTTTTGTGGCCGTGCCACGTTTGTGCCCACCTTCTGCGAGTGCAAAGATGACGGCGGCATTGAAGGTGTCCCCAGCCCCCAGCGTGTCCACGAGGGTCTCTGGGGGGAAGGCGTCCGAGTGCACCAGCTCCCCGCCGGGTCCCATGGCATCGGCCCCCTCCTCAGCCCAGGCGCAGATCAGCGTGGCCCTGGGGGAGTGCGAGGTGGGTCTCGGGCACACCCTGTGCCCCCCGGCCCCTCTCGGGTACCCCCCTACCCTGGCTGGATGCGCCCCCGCAGCCCCCGCAGGGCCTCGGGGGCAGATTGGTACCCGAAGTGCCGGGCCAGGTCCTTGCTGATGAACACCTGCGGGAGAAGGGCTGGGGCGGGGGGCAGCCCCCGGTACCCCCATCCAGGTGGGATTAGACCCCGCCTCCACCCCTAGATCCAAACCCCCCACCCCGGCACCCCCCGAGGCCTGACTGCCCCGGACCGGGGCTCCCAACTCCCCTTGGGCCGCGCCCCCCGCAGATCTGACCGCTCCCGTCCCGACCTCGCCCCCGGCACGGCTTTGGCCGCAGCCACGACAAGCGATGAGGACAGGGGATCAGGACAGGTGAGCGGGACAGGTGAGCGGGACAGGTGAGCAGGATAGAGGATGAGGACAGGTGACCAGGACAGGTGATCAGGACAGGCGATTCCACCCCATCGTCCCGGCCTCGCCCCGCACCACGTCTCCCCGCCCCATCAGCGGCAGCAGCTCCTCCCGCGGCTTCTCCAGCTCCACCGAGGTCCGGACCCGCTGCCCCGGCGCCGCCGTCYGGTTGTGTCGCTCCACCCGCTCCAGCATCGCGCCCTGCTCCGCCGCGTTCCGGGCCTGCGGACACGAGCACGGCTCCGGCATCACCGGGGGATCGCCGGTCCCGGAACGCCCCTCGGCCCCGCGGACGTTCCCCCATCGGGGATATCCCCCAGACCGAGGGATTCCCTCCAGTCCCGGGCTCACCTCGAAGTGGATCCACTTGTAYTGGGAAAGGTCGACCCGCTGGAAGTCGCGGGCTGTCACGTCCGGCAGGTTGCTGTGGGACGGAGGCCAGCTGGGAGATGGGGGAGCCTCCGCCTGGCACGGGGCCGGGGCGGCGGGCAGTGCCAGGGGCCGAGCGGGGACAGAGGTCCCGGAGGAGGCACTGCCCGAGTGAATCATTAATGGTGGCGCCGGGGGCCCTGGGCTGGATTCGAAGGGCAGCGCAGCAGCGGCCGCGCTGGGGGCCGGGGGTCAGCCGTGCCAGCAGCCCCTGGCCCCTTGGCACAGCTGAGGGAGCCGGGTTATCCCCCCGGGGCCGCGCCGCCTGTCCTGCACTGCAGAGTGTGCGGAGACACCACCGCCGCTCCCGGCAGCGGCACCGCAGGTGACGGGGCTGCAGGGACCGCTGGCGGCGACAGTCGCCCCGTCTGGCACTCGGTAGCCCCCGGAGGCAGCGGGAGGGCCCCTYGGAAGCGAGCTGGCCCAGCCCGGGGGCCCGGCCCTTACGTGTCGTGCAGGACGATGGTGCGGGAGCCGCTGCTGGCGTTGACGAGGCAGCAGGCGCAGGGCACATCTCCGCGGGGCTGCCAGGCCACGTGTGCCGTGTCCACTCCCCGGCGCTGGAAATCCGCCGTGATGAAGCTTTGGGGGACGGAGAGCGGCATGGGGGGCGCCACGGGAACGGCGGGCGCTGGGGGTGACGGCGGAGGCGGGCGGGCAACCGGGGAGCCGCGGGCACGCTCCGCGCCGAGGGTCGAGGGGTCAGTGAAGCGTCAGGGCGGGTCGGGCCGGTGCCCCGGCAGCGGGGGAGTCCCCGCACGCCACTTACTCAGCGGCGGGGCCGGGGGCCAGCGAGCCCATGAAGGAGCAGGGGGCTCCCAGCAGGGACAGCACCGTGCAGGAGTTGGAGGCGTTCCCGCCCCGCTGCCACCGCTGCGACAGGCACCTGCGGGGAACGAGAGGCTGCGGTGGGCGCAGGGGCGGTTCGGGGGACACCGGGGGAACCCCCCCCGCTGCCGGTACCTGGTGTCGGAGTCCTCGGCTGGGAAAGTCTCCACGACGCTGATGATGTCCAGGCACACCAGCCCCACGCACATGATCCGCCGCTTCCCCGCGGCGCCGCCCGCCTCTGCCGCCATCCCGGGCCGCTGCGGGGCAGGACCGGCACCGGGACCGGGCCGAGAACGGGACAGGGACAGGGACCGGGACCGGGGCCGGGACGGGGACAGGGACAGAACCGCACCGGGCACGGGCAGCGCTCTGGCCCCGCCCCCTCGCGCCGCAGCCAATCAGCGCCCGCCGCCGCGCCGGGCCCTCGGGGGGCGTGGTCACGTGGGACCGCCCGGGCCACGCCCCCCCGGCGGCCGGGAGCGCGCGCGGCGGGAGCGGGACACGGGAACGCGCAGGGACAGACGGACACGGACAGGGACACACAGGGACACACAGGGACACACAGGGACACACAGGGACACGGACATGGACACACGGACACACAGGGACAGACAGGGACAGGCGGACACACAGGGATAGACAGGGACACACAGGGACAGATGGACACGCAGGGACACACAGGGATAGACGGACACACAGGGACAGTCAGGGACAGGCGGACACGGACATGGACACACAGGAACAGACAGGGACACACAGGGACAGACGGACACGGACATGGACACAGGGACAGACAGGGACACACAGGGACAGATGGACACACAGAGACAGACGGACGTGGGGACAGATGGACACGCAGGGACACACAGGGATAGACGGACAGATGGACACACGGACAGATGGACACAGACACACAGGGACAGATGGACACACGGACACACGTGGACAGATGGACACGGGGACAGATGGACACGGGGACAGATGGACACGGACACACAGGGACACACGGACACATAGGGACAGATGGACACACACGGACACACAAGGACAGGTGGACACGGACACAGACACACCAGGGCACATGGACACGGACATGGACACATGGACACACAGGGACAGATGGACACGGGGACAGATGGACACAGGGACACACAGGGACACACGGACACACAGGGACAGACAGGGACAGACGGACACGGACATGGACACACGGACACACAGGGATAGATGGACACGGACACACAGGGACAGATGGGCAGATGGACACACGGACAGATGGACACAGACACACAGGGACAGATGGACACACGGACACACAGGGATACACAGGGACAGATGGACACGGGGACAGATGGACACGGACACACAGGGACACACAGGGATAGATGGACACATGACACACATGGACAGATGGACACGGACACACAAGGACACACAGACACACAACACACAGGGACAGGTGGACACGGACACAGACACACCAGGTCATATGGACACACGCACATGGACACAGGGACACAGGGACATGGACAGACAGGTACACATGCACACACAGACATGGATACGTGGACACATGGACATGGACACACAGGGACACAGGGACACACAGGTACAGATGGACACACTGGGGCACATGGACACACGAACAGGGATACACAGGGGTACATGGACACATGGACATGTACACACAGACAGGGACACACGGACACAGCAGCTGAGTCCATTCCGTGC
>CADDXX010001063.1:0-14795 GCA_902810485.1 Alauda arvensis | reverse complement strand
ACACCGTGCTGGGGACACCGGGGACACCGAAACGCCGGCGGTCACACCGCGGCCACCCCGGGCCGCCGTGGCCCCGAGCCCACGGTGATGCCATGGCTTCCCCGGACCGCGCGGTGACGTCACGGCCTCACGGTGACATCACGCCTTGGCCCCGGCCCCGCGGTGACGTCAGGGCGCGGGAACCCCCCGCCCTCGGGGACCCGCGAGTGTGGGTTAAGCACAAACAGCTGCCGGCAGCTGGAGCGGGGAGGGGGCGGGGGAAGGGGATGCGGGGGAGAGAGACACGGGGGGGTCACGGGCAGCTGAGGGGCCCGGGGCTGGGCTTGGCCSGGTCCCAGCCGTGCCTGTTCCCACAGGGGGATGGTGGCAGCTCCTCCGCGCTCTCAGAGGCTGTGGGGGGCCATGGGGGGCTGCGGAGCCCCAGGGGACTCCAGGCCGTGCTGGGGCTCTGCGGCCGAGCGTGGGGAGCAGTGGGGGCCCCGCTCCGCCCCAGCGCAGCCGGGGGGCACAGGGACGGGGACCGGGGTGGGCGCAGGACCCCTCGCTGCTGGAACCCCTCGGCTGAAGACCACCGGTACATGCCAGCCCACCCCAGTGCGCACATTGCGGGATAGTGCAGCTCAGCGTGCCCCCATACAGCCCAACACACCCCAGCACCTCCCAGTACGCCCAGTGCAGCCCGTCCCGCTAAAGCCCCGCGGCCCCGGCCGCTGTCATCAGCTGTAATGAGCTGTCACTGGTGTCATTAGCGCTAATTAGCCGCGGCCGCCCCGGGGCCGCTGGGCCCCGCCCCGCCCTCGCGCCGCGCCTTGTATGGAGACGGAGCCGGCGGCGGCCGCCAGGGGGCGGAGCGCGRGGGGCGTTCCCGGGGCGGGCCGGCCCCGCCCGGGCTGTGACGTCACCGGGGCGGGCTGGGCGCGGTGACGTCACCGCAGCCACGAGCCCACCGCTTGTCCCGGGCCCGATTGCCGTGACGTCACCGCCGGGGCCCGCCGCCTCCCGCCGTGCCCCGCGGCCGGAAGTGGCGCGCACAGAGAGACGTGTCGGAGCGGCGGGTCCGGAGCGGGAACTGGGACACCGGGACAGCGGGGAGCACAGGCAGGAGCGGGAGCGGGAACCGGGACAGCGGGGAGCACAGGCAGGAACGGGAGTGGGAACCGGGACAGCGGGGAGCTCAGGCAGGAACCGGGACAGCGGGACACAGGCAGGAACAGTAACCGGGACAGCGGGGAGCACAGGCAGGAACAGCAGCGGGAACCGGGACACCGGGGAGCCCAGGCAGGAGCGGGAGCCGGGGCGCTCCCCCGAGGCGGGACGGACCCGCCTGGGGCGGTGAGGGGCCGTCACCCTCACCCTGCCCTGGTTAGGGGCAGGCACCTACCCAGGTCCCCGCACGATGCCAGCGTGTGCCTCCCCCTCCCTCCCTCCCTCGCAGGATGATCACGGACGTGCAGCTCGCCATCTTCGCCAACATGCTGGGCGTCTCGCTCTTCCTGCTCGTCGTGCTGTACCACTACGTGGCCGTTAACAACCCCAAGAAGCAGGAGTGAGAGGAGTGAGAGGAGTGAGAGGAGTGAGGAGCCCGCACGGCGATGGCAGCGCCGCTCCCGCCGCCCCCCGGTGCCGCCCCGCTCGGGGCTGAGCGCGGGCCCCAGAGGCGCCAGGCCGAGCTTCTTCCAAACCAGCTTTAACAGAAACACGATGATACACGACAAAACCGTGTGACCTCCTAAAGTCCCCGTGGGGCCGGGCCCTCCGCTGGGCCCGCGGGGAGGAGGGGGTTGGGGTGGGAGTCCCTGGGCAGGGCAGGGCCGGGCGGGGGCTCAGCGCAGGAGGAGAGGAGGAGCCGGCAGGAGCTGGGCCAGGGGGGGTCGGTGCTCGGGCGCTGTGCTGGGGGCCAGCGGCGTGGSCAGGGGGGCCAGAGTGCCCTTGCCCAGGTGGTGCCGGCACGGGGCGGAGCAGGGCCGGGGGATCCTGGCCCGTGCCGCAGCTCCCCGGTACGACGGGGCCGTGGCCGGGGGTGCCGGCCTCTGCCCCAGCACGGGAAGGGTCCCTCGGTGCTCGGCACCCTCGCGGTGGGCACGGGGGCCTCTGGGCAGAGCCCTGTGGGACAGAGACTGGTGTCAGTGGGGTACAGTGCTCCCCACAGCCCCCTGCCTGCGGGTGTCTGCTCACCCAGCTCTCCCTGCCTGGCAGGGGCTTTGCTCTGGGCTCCCACTGCCCCACTGTTGGCAAGGGCTCTGAGATGACCCATGACCCTGCACTGCAGCCAGCAGCACCTACCCAGGCCTTCCTGGGGCTCTCCGGATATTCAGCTTCATTGGGAGCACCTGTGGGAGAGGGGGGAAGAGCATCAGTGCCAGGTCTTTGTCCCTGGGGTTTCCCCGTGTCTTGGGGAAAGGAATGCAGGACAAAAGTATCTGACAGAGCCTCACAGGTGGGGAGGCTCCCAGCCCCCGAGGGGCTCACAGTCTTTGGGGCAGCCCCCCAAGCATGTCCCCCCCCAAGGGCCCACCCTGCAGAGCTGTGGGGCAGCCCCTTCCCTGGGCACAGGCCCTGCTGCAGCCCCAGGTGCCCTCCCTGCTGGTGCCCCAGGTACCTGCAGAGATGCCTGGAGCTCTTCCACGCCTTGCTGGGCCTCCCGTGGTCTGTGGCTGGTGCTCAGTGCCCGGGTGCCCATGGGCAGAGTCCCTGTGTGACAGAGGAGACAGAGCTCAGCCCATGCTGGGGAGGGGCTCAGKGCCACGGTGCAGTCACCAGCTGCCCACCCTGGGCACGGAGCCATCGTGGGGCACATTGGCACAGCCTGGTGACACGGTGCCAGCTTTGCCAGGGCCAGGCCCCTCGGCACAGCCCAACACGAGTGGTGCCCTGGGAGGGGCTGAGGCTGGTAGGAGGCTGTGATGGGCACAGAGCTCAGTTCCAGCTTGTGCTGCCAGTGCAATGGGCTCTGCCCTGGCTGTGCTGTGCACATCACTGGCCCCAGCTCCARCCAAGCTCCTGACACTGGTGTGACCAGGCTAAGCCAGGAGTGAGGAGCTGAGGGCACAGCCACACCTTCTGAACCAGGGTATGGTCTGGAGTATGGGACATCCACTCAGCCAGGGGAGCTGGGGAAAAAGGAAGGTGTTTGGGGGCCTGGATAGCACTGGAGGAACACACCTGAGTTGCCTGCACCCAGTTTCTGCTCACCTGGTTCAAGTCTTTATCCCAACCCAGTTTTCTCCCYRTCCCACTGAAGMAGTGAGGTGGGGGGCACACTGCCCACTGGGGTGAAGCCAGGGCCAGACCCTGCAGCAAAATGGACCCTTGCAAGCAGGAGCCTCTGCTGGGCAGGATGGGCCACAGCCCTTGCTGCCCGTGGAGGTACTGGCAAGTGGCAGCTGGCTTCACCTGCACTAAAACAGCACAACCTGCTGACCAACCTCAGCCAGCAAAGGCCAACAGCAGCTGAGGGTGTCACTGGGTCTCCCCCGAGCATGAACACAGGTCTGGGCTCCCCAGGGTGTGGCCAGGCTGGAGCAGGACATGGGGAAGAAGGGGGAGGGTGGGACAAGACCAGGACAACAGGGGGTCTTCAACCTTTGCCATCCAGCCTCCACCCTCCAAGCACACTTGGCTCCTTCCCTGCTGCTTGGGGAGGGCAGAGCTGGGGTGGCACAGGCACCAGCACAGGAGGGCACCAGCACGGGGCTTGGGAGGCAAAGGCAGGGCTCAGAGCATCCCTGGGCCCTGATCCCCGTGCAGACACAGGGAGCTCTGGGCCCCTCGTAGGTGAAGGGTGGTAGCACTGTGGGAGAAGGTGGTGGGAGATCTGCCAGCAGCTGGAGCAGGGAGGTCTGGAGAGGCCAGGCAGGAAGCAGGTTAAGCTGATGCCAGGGCAGGGGAGGAAGAGCCAGGTCCTGGTGCCAGTGCCAGGCAGCATGAGGGTGCAGTGTGCCATGAGGCACTCGCTGTGCTGTCACCGTGCTGGAGGAGGCTGTGCCAGTGGGGACCACRGGCCAGGGAGGCAGGAGACACCCCCMAATCAGTCCTGAGGACACCATGGACCAGGCTCTGCCCCTCCAGCTCCCCATGTCTGTTCCTGCTTGCACCCCCAACTGTCCCCAGTCCCTTCAGCCAGGGATGGGGCCAGGGGTCGCTCCAGGTGGGCCTGGCCAAAGGAACAGACAGAACAACGTGCCCATGAGAACATCAGCCTTTTATTTCCTCCCCACCATGTTCTCATGGCAGACAAGACACAGTCATGACAGAGGGCTGGGCAGCAAACCCCAAGGAACACACAACAGACACCAGAGGAATGCAGAGRTCAACACAAGCACAGCTTCAGGCACACCCAGGCAGGCACCTGCCCCCAGCCCCGGGCACGGGGGGCTTTGGAGCACGGTGCCCCCMGGGCTGAGCCCCACAGTGGATGGGAGCACAGGGCTGCAGGGCTTCCCCTGCCACTGCCTGCCCCCCAYGGCCCTGAGCCCCTGCCCCACRGTGGCAGTGCCAGCACAGGGGGCAAAGCCAGTGTCGTGCCTGACTTTGGCACCCCACTGCAGCACATCAGCCCCCACCAGAGGGGACTCTGCATGTTGGAAACCCCCTGGTGCCCCTTGCCAGCTCRCCTCACCACAGCCACAGGTCACAACCCCCTGTTGCCCAGCCAGTGCCTAAAGAGGGGAAAGGCACTTTGGTGTGTCCCTGCTGGCCTCAGGAATGTTTGCTAACAGTGGGAAGTCGAGAAAAAGTTTTCTGTGCTGGCTTTTCCAGAAGCCCCTTGGCACTGGAGGGGGGCATCTCCCTGCAGCCCCAGTGCCCAGGGTCCCTCCCATCCCAGTGGAGCAGCAGCAGCAGCTCCTGCCCAGCCAGGGCTGAAGCACCATGGAGCAGGAGCTCAGCTGGGCTGGAACTGCAGGTGTTGCTGTGCAGTGTCAGCCCTGACCCCGCTCAGGACCCCACTGGGGGACTGGGGCCCCTCACACTCACAGTTGCACACAAACCCAGTGTCACTGTGTCCGAGCCCTGGACACAGCAGCACTGACCTCCCTCAGGGCCGTGGTCCTGCCCAGCAGCTTGAGAGGCGCCGCAGCAGCCGTGCCAGGGGCCCCCAGCCCCGCTTACCTCTGCCCAGGGCCGCGCTGCCGCCGCTCGGGGGGCTCTGGGAGGCCGTGGCCGGGGGCCTGGGGCTGCCCAAGGTGAAGCTGGGGGAGGCTCGGATCCGGGGGGAGTCCTGCTGGCTGCCCCCGCTCCCACTGGTGCCGTTGCTGAAGCTCCTGGCACGGGCCAGTGCGTTGTCAGAGGCCGAGGTGGGCAGCCCACTGCAGGGGTGAGAGATGGGGGTCAGCCCAGCACGGGGAGGGGGCTCCCCTCTGCACCCACCACCCCGCATCACAGCCCAGCACCGAGTTCTGAGTGGCTGCAGCACCACCTCTGCAGAGCCCTGGACGTCTCCTCAGGAGATGGTGAACAGCTGGGGACAAGGATGTCACCAGCACTGTCCCTGAGAGCTGCAGCCCCAGTGCCCTGTATTGCTGTCCCAGCAGCGTTGTCTCAGGGTTCCCACTTCCCCACCCCCAGTCCCAAATCACGGAAAACGCCTTACACAGCATCGTGTCCAACCCCTTCCCAGCACTGCCAAGGCCACCACTAACCCACAGCCCCAGGTGTCACATCCACAGGGCTTTTAAATCCCTCCAGAAACGGAGACTCCACCCCTGCCCTGGGTAGCCCTTTCCATGAAGAAATTGTTCCCAATACCCAGCCTGAACTTCCCCTGGCACAACTCCAGGCCATTTTCCCTTGTCCTGTCCCTTGTTCCCTGAGAGCAAAGCCCAACCCCCTCCTGGCTCCATCCTGCTGTCAGCGAGAGGATGAAGGCCCCCCTGAGCTTCCTCTTCTTCTGGCTGAGCCTCCCAGCTCCCTCAGCYTCTCCCATCCCAATCCAGTGCTGSAGGTGATGCAGGAGAGACCTCCCAGACTACTGGGGCAGGCAAATCCCAACCAGTTCACTCTCTGCCCTTCTCTGCCTATGGCTGGGAGCAGAGGGACTGAACAACTGCACCTCCCAGAGCTTGGAAGAGCTAAGGCCAGGGCAGGCGCCCCTGGCAGGTGACTCACTTGGGGCCATTTATCACCTCTAAGTGCCGTTATCCTGCAGCTCCCACGCTCGCCCCAGCCAGCCCTTACGTGGAGCTCCGGGGGGGGGTCCTGGCACCGCCTCTCCTCCGCGGGGCCCCGCCGGCGCCGCGCAGCCCCCGCACGTGTTTCAGCATCCAGGCGCGCAGGTTGCCCAGGCACGTGTGCTCCGAGAGCACGATCCGCGGCCAGGGGTTGCACTCGGCCATGTCCAGGGCTGCCACCGCCACCGCCCGGCCCACCTGGCCGGCAGAGGGCACAGTGAGGGGACGGGAGGAACGGGACAGAGCCGGGGACACAGGGGAAAGGTGCAGCGTGAGAGGGCACAGCGAGGGGACGGGAGGAACGGGACAGAGCGGGGCACAAGGGAAAGGTGCAGCGTGAGAGGGCACAGCGAGGGGACAGGAGGAACGGGACAGAGCGGGGGACAAGGGAAAGGTGCACTGGTGAGTGTGAGAGGGCACAATGAGAGGGCACAGTGAGAATTGGGAGCACAGGAAGAGGGGAAGCATGGGAAAGAAAGGGGGCACAGGGAAGGATGGATACAGTGCAGGGCACTGGGGAGAGGAAGCCACCAGGAAGGGTAGATTCCAGGAAGAAAGACTGCCAGGAAGTGGGGGCACTGTGGAGAGGAAGCCACCAGGAGAAGGGAGGCACCAAGGGAAGATGAAGGCACCAGGAAGGGGGGATTCCAGGAAAGGAGAGTGGGGGCACTGGGGAGAGAAGCAGTAGTGAGGGGGGCACAGGGAGAGGAAGCCACCAGGAGAAGAGGAGCACAAGGGCAGATGAAAGCACCAGGAAGGGGAAATCCCAGGAAAGGAGAATTCCAGGGAGTGGGGGCACTGGGGAGAGGGCAGCTCCCTAGAGCTCGGCACAGCAAAGCAAGAGGAGGAAAGAAACCCCAGCCCTCGGTGCCAGCCCCACCCTCTGCCTCTCGCTCCCACAGAGGCCCCCGTACCTGCTCGAAGAGCTCCACGGTGTAGCGGGAGGGGAAGGCGGGCGGCGGCGGGGGGCTGGCCCGGCCGTTGTCGTGGCACGCCCCCGGGATGCTGTTCACCGAGCGCCCCGTGTTGTAGTTGCACTCCAGGGTGTAGCTGTGGGGCACGAGGGGAGCCCCTGTTACCCCACAAACCCACAGCAGGACTGGGGTTATCCCACATTATTCCCCCGGGAGAGCCACTTCAGCAGATTCAGCACTGGAAAGGGGGTGCCACTGCACCAGGAAGGGGGTCCTGCTGCAAAGGACATTAAAGTACAGGCAAAGTGGCAGGGTTTTGAGGCCAGCACCCTCTGATGGCAGCAACGGCCCGTGCCCTGTGTGGGGATGCAGGGATGTACCAGGGATCAGCATGCTGGGAATTCGGGATGGATGTTTGGAGCCCTGAGGGTGACACCCAAAGTGCCAAGGTCCCTGTGAGGAGATCTCTTGGTCACCTTGGGAAGGTGAGGGGGAATGGGCTTGTCCCTGATGGGTAGAGAAAGGGAATTATCTGATGTCAACACCAACAATCCAGGGAGTGGGTGGCTACAGCCTCAAGGTGCCTTGGAGCACATCCTCCTGGAGGAGGAGGGATGGAGAAGTGTGGGCTGGGATGGCTCCCAGCTGTCCYAGTGCCCAGAGACAGCTGCAGGGCCAGCACAGCAGAAAACCTGAGCAGCTCTGTCCCAGTCTGCCTGAGGGACMMCACATGCACTGTGAGCATTCCCAGCRCCTTTTGGGAYGTCACTGTTGGATCAACAASCTGGGCTGCTCCAGGTCAGTCACTGAGCAAAGTCCCCCAGTGAGCCAAGCCCMAAGCCCACGTGTGTGTTTGTTCCTGTGGGGCTGGACTGGTGCTGGGCACGAAGCAGCAGCCGAGTACACAGCCAGTGCTGAGGAACCTGAGAGAACCTCCAGCCTGTGGGCCTGGCTGCCTCAGCCCATGGTGTGTTCCCAGCACAGGAACAGGYCAGGAATATCCCATCCCACGTGAGGGAGGGGTGGAGATAACAGGTATCCCCARCTCACAGGATCACTGATGGRCTGAGGCTGGAATCTCAYACACAGCCATGGGAATGCTGTGCCCACTGCATCTCTACTTAATTACAGCTCAGTATAGACAGGAACACCCAGGAAAGAGGAGAATTCCCATCAGAAGGCTGTGCAAGAGCAGGGAGAAGMAGCCAGAGCAGCTGCAGGGGGGATGGGGAGGGACAGGAAGGGAAGGAGCCTGGCTGAGCCCGTGTCTCAGAACACAGCAGCACCCGGCACAACCAGGCCCAGCCTCTGCTGACCCTGGCGCCACGTGGGACGTGTCTGTCCCATGGAACTGCCTCCCCCTTTGTGCAGCATCCCCCAGCCAGCACAAGCACTCGTGCCAGGCTGGGTGCCCCCGGGGCTGCCCTACCTGTGGATGATGCCCAGGGCTTTGTAGACGGCCACGCGCCCGCTGCCCTCCTTGGACTGCCCGTCCCGCTTGTCCCGCGCGTACATGTTCTTCTCCGAGAAGTTGCAGCCCAGGAAGTCAAAGTGAGGGGAGTTCAGGGAGATGAGTTTGGGGAACAGCATGTTCTCCACCTGCAGAGTGCAGGGAGCAACAGGGGTGACCGAGGGCCCTTGGCTGCTCATCCTGCTCCAGTGGGACCAGTGCTGAGCACAGGGCTGCACCAGGGCCCACTATGGCCACAGTTCCAGGGTCTCACAACACCCAGCTGTGCCCAGGGCATGCTGCCCACCCCGTGCCCAACTCCTGATGGGCTCTCCTGACAGCCAGCTGGGAGGACACCCTGCTGACCCACACCAGCTCCCAGGGGGAATCTGAGACCTCCTGCTGCCCTGATCACCAGACTGGGGGAGGACAGAGAGGAGGAAGAAGAAGAAARGAGGAAGGAAAGGAGAMGGMACTGTGGCAGGGRTTCCATGCCCCTCTCCCAGCAGTGGGAGCACTGGTAGGGCAGGGGGCAGAGCAGCAGGAGGGTCATCCAGCCACAGCAGCCCCAGATTTTGGCTGTGCCCTCACCTGGTCGTTCTCATCGCTGAAGCTGTTGCCGTACATGAAGCAGCCGCGCTTGGAGGCGTGGCCGTGCAGGTCCACGTAGTAAGCCAGGCCACTGTCCCGGGGGGCAATGGGCTCTGGGGGCTCTGCAGCTTCGGGGGCAGGGGCTGGGGGAGGTGCCCACGGCCCCTCCTCACAGTGCTGGGTGCTGTGGCTGGATGGGAGGATCCAGGAGGTTTGCTCTGTGCTGTCTGCCAGCGGGGCATCCCGGGCCGCGCAGGGGCGGGTGCCCGCACGCCAGGGGCCGGGGGAGTTACGGAGGTTGTTGGTTTTGTCCAGCTCTGATAACGTGGCCTCCACGGCCGGGATGGGGCAGTTGGGGGATTTTAAGCTCAGAGAGCTGGTGCTGAGGGGGGAGACAAACGTCCTCCAGTCCGGGGAGCCCGGCAGGACGCGGCTGTGGATGTGGTGGTAGAGCAGGACGGCTTTGGCGCCGTACACGGCGGGGTGCAGCTCAGCATCGGGGTGCAGGTACTGCCGGTTCAGGTTCACCCCACGAGAGTCCGTGCTGCAGAGAGAGAGGAGAGACCTGAGCACCTTCCAGCAGTGCTGAGCTCACCTTGGAACGCCCAGGGCTCTGGGCTCTGTCCTGGAGTACAATGGCCAGAAGCTGCCAGAGCACTGACACTGCACAGTGTGGCAGAGCCCTGCTCCATCASGAGCTGGGGAASGGGCTGGAGCACCAGGAGTGGCTGAGGGAGCTGGAAGGGCTCAGCCTGGAGAAAAGGAGGCTCAGGGGGGCCCTTGTCACCCCCTGCAACTCCCTGACAGGAGAATGGAGCCATTTGTGGCGTTGGGTTCTGCTCCAAGAGAACAAGGGMCAGRACCAGATGGAACAGCCTCRAGTTGAAMCAGGGAAGGTTTAGGYTGGATATTRAGAACACTTTCTTCATGGAAAGGGCTGTCTAGCCCTAGCAATGGCTGCCCAGGGCAGGGSTGGATTCCCCATCCCTGGAGGGGTTTAACAGCCCTGCGGATGTGGCACTTGGGGCCACGGGTCAGTGCAATGGCTTTACAGGACTTTTCCAACTCAAGTAAATCCAGGATTCGATGGTTTTTGTAAATTTTACAAAAATCATTGAATCAGCTTTCTGAAATCCCTTTCTCAGCAAACTCACAGCCTTTTCCATATCCACATCCATCAGTGAAGGACACTCACCTTTTGCTCACATCTACCAACCAACACTCAAATAAATGGTTCCTGCTTCTTTTTCTCAGGGGAATGGTTGGACTCAATGCTCTCAGAGGACTTTTCCACCCCAAAGTGGATTCCACAGAACACAGAGCAGGCCCCCAGGCAGGGCAGGCCCTGCACTCACCGGTAGTGGCCCCGCACCACCCCATCAGGGTTCAGCATGGGGATGAGTTTGAACACAAACATGCGCCGCAGCATTTGGGCACGGGGATCCTCCTCCCGCAGGATGAAGTCCAGGAAGCCGTTGAAGACGAAGCTGGAGGGGGTTTCTCCTGGGTGCACTCTGCTGCTGAGGAAAAACACCTGGGGACAAACAGGCAGCGTGAGGGGGGGTGTGCTGCCTGCCCCAGGATACTACAACAGCAAAGGGTCCCACAGACTGTGCTCCACAAACTCTGCCCAAATGCTCCAGCCCTTGGGGACATGAGGACATTCTGGTCACAGACATTGGGGTTTCAGTAAGGTGCCAACACATGGGGGCTGCTGTCCCTCCTGGTGTGATCTCTCACCTTCTTCCCAGTGAAGCAGCGAGGCCTGGGTGTGCTGGTGTCTGGGAAAAGCTTGTCCAGCCGGGGCTCCCGCTTCTCCTGCATGCCATGGCACGAGGTGATGGTCAGCAGGTCCACACGCAGCTTGTCCAGAGAGTGGCACAGCAGCTCCCGGTGGTAATAGACCGAGTCGAGGGGGCTGTGGGGTGAGAAGGGATCTCAGCCAGCCCCAGCCCCACAAGGACCACCTCTACATCTGAGCTGTTTGCTGCTAGATACCCTCAGAGCCTGCTRGGAACACAATCAGCCATTCCTTCAGGGTAAGGAGGGGCACCCAGGGCTGGGGTTTGCACTGCCCAAYCYCCCAGCTGTGGAGGCAGAGGGGGATCAGCTCATGCACAGACAGAGCTGGCACAGAAGGTCAGGTCATCCCATTGGGGAGATAATGCTTCCCAGCAGGAGGGACAGGCCACTGAGGGATTCATCCCACCAGGGAGATAACCCATTCTGGCACGAGGGACTGGGTTCCAGAACAACAAGGGATCCCATGGGTAGCTCAGGGTGAGCTGCTGCCACTGCTTATGCACAGCTGGGGCACAGAGAAGCATGGGCCAGGCAGTTATGGGGAGAGCAGAGAAATCCTCCTGCTGCAGCAACAGCCTTCCCCCAGGGGAAAAAACCCAAGCAGGCACAGACCAGGAAAGGTGTGAGAGCCAGGAAGGTGGGACAAAAGCCAGGAAGGAGAAAGTGGGGGGCACACCTGCTGGGGGACATGTGCCTGCAGTCCTGGAAGCGRCCATCCAGCTGTGCCAGCATGTCCTGGCACTCAGTGTAGGAGAAGGGGTAGCAGAAAGCAAAGTAGGTGGTGGCCCCGCGGTGCTCCAGGAAGCGGTGCACGAAGGACAGCACGAACTGTGTCTCCACCACCTGCCACGGACATGGAGAGGGCTGGGCACGGCCTCAGGGGCCTCAGAGCCACCCCAGCACAGCCCCTACTGCTCTCCTCTGGCCCCCAACAGGCACTGGAGCCCTTGGTGATCCTCATGGGATAGCCGCTGTTGCTGCTCCTGTCCCTCCCTTGGAGTCGCCAGCAACAAAGCAGCTGCTCCACCGACCCAGCAGTGCAGGAAGCAAAGGGTGGCTGTGCCCCCGGAGCTGCCCTCGCCCCGAGCACAGGGTCCCTGCCTGGCTGACACCAGCCCGGCTCAGGGAGCGCTCCGGGCTCTCACCTGGAAGCTGGGCCGCTGCCGGATGCGTTCCCAGCGCGGGCGCACGGGCAGGGTGCGCACGAAGGGGGTCATGCCCTGCGCGTACAGCCGGCTCTGCTTGTTCATGTTCAGGATGTGCAGCTTGATCAGCTTGCCCGGGGCACCTCCCCGCACGCTGAAGTAGAACCAGGACCTGCGGAGGGGTGGAGAGGCGCCGCCTCAGCCGCTGCCCGGGGGTCCCTGAGCTCTCCGGTGTCTCCTCCACCCCCCCAGCCCCACCGAGAGCCTGTCAGAGCCCCGCGGGAACCAGCACCCCCTCCCCGGGCACCTCTGACCCCGCTGCCGCCCCCAGCCTCAGCATCACCGCTCCCTCTGCCCGGGGCTCCCACCCCTACGCGGTACCACCCAGTCCCGCCAGAGCCTGCGAGACCCCCGGGGAAGGCACAAACCCCCCGAGCCCGCTGCTCCCAGGACATCTCTGACGCCCCCGGCTTTCCCAGCCCCACTGATCCCCCGTTCCAGCGGCAGCCCCACAGCGCACCTGCCCCTCCCGGGCCCCCGCCAGGATCCCTCCCGGGGGAATCCACCCAGACCCCGGCCCCCCGCCCGGCACCAGCCGCCCCTCGCCGGTTCCCCCGCCCGCCGGTACCTGTTGCTGTTCTCATACTCGGTGTGGGCGCAGTCGGGCTGCGTCCACACGTTGAACTCGTAGTCGGCGGCGGGGAGAGCATTGGCGCGGGCGGCGGGGCCGCCCCCCGGCTCTGTAGGCCGCACCTGTTCCACGTGTGCCAGGTTCCCCGAGTCGAAGCGGGAGCTGAAGAGGAGACCCCCGCAGCGGATCTCCATGGCCCGGCAGGGCCGGGACCGGCATCGCCCCGGCACGGCCCCGGGACGGCCGGTACGGGCCGCCCGGCAACAGCAACGCGCGCGGCCATTGGCTGCCGCCCCCCAGCAACATGCCCGCCTATTGGCTGGCGCCTCGGCAACGGCCGCAGCGGCTCCTCTCGGCCACGCCCCTCTCGACCGCGCGCAGACCACGCCCCTTCTTGGCACGACCACGCCCCTTTATTCCCTGGCCACGCCCCCCCGAGCTCCGCGCCGGCACCGGCCCCAAAGGTGTGACCGGACACCGGGTGTGAATGGACAGCGGGGTGTGAGCGGACCCCGGGTGTGAACGGACACCGGGATGAGAATGGACACTGGGGTGCGACCAGACCTTGAGTGTGAAGGGACACTGGGTGTGACCGGACACAGGGGTGAGTGGACAGAGGGGTGTGAAGGGACACAGAGGAATGAATGGACACTGGGTTTGAATGGACACAGCGGTGTGAATGGACAGAGGGTGTGACTGGACACAGCAGTGTGAGTGGACACAGCAGTGTGAGTGGAGAGGGGTGTGTATGGACACAGTGGTGTGAAAGGACACTGGGTGTGAGTAGACAGAGGGTGTGAATGGACACAACCATGTGACCAGACACAGCAGTGTGAAGGGATGCTGGGTATGAACAGACACAGTGGAGTAAATGGCCACTGGGTGTGAGCAGACCCTGAGTGTGCAGGGACACAGCAGTGTGAAGGGACAGGGATGTGCACAGACGTGTACAAGGAGCAGAGGTGTGCACGGAGGCACGGACATCTGTACATGTCCACACGTGGGTGAGCACAGAGGCACACAGGTGCCCCTACACACACACCTGTAAGAACACAGGCACTCACAACCCCCATGCACGTCCACACAGCTGACACAAGAACACTGGCAGAGGCAGGGGTCAAACCTGAGACCTCCCCACTCCACACCAACACCCCACCTCCAGGGAAAACGCGTGGGCTGGCACCCCTGGGCACCAGCAGCTCCTTGGGCTCCTTTAAACCTCCCCAGCCAGAGCGTGTGGGGTCCAGCAGAGGCACTGCCCCTGCTGTTGTGGGTGGGAATGGGGGGTGCAGGGGGGTCTGGACAGCCCCTCCCCCCCCACCACGCACAGCCATCTTCAATAAGGAAGAAATAGAGAGCATATGGAGCAATTATAAGGAAAAAATAATAAAATAAATCAGTTCATTCATTGGTGGGAAGGGGTGGGAAGGTGAGGGGCTCCAGRTGTCCACYCCTGATCCTGTAAGCAGACACAACACAAGGGGATGGGGACCACCCACCCAGGGACAGCGGGACAGGGAAAGTCAAACCAGTCACAGGGTGTGGAAAGACCTGGATGTGTGT
The DNA here is from genome assembly GCA_902810485.1 of Alauda arvensis. NCBI lineage: Eukaryota > Metazoa > Chordata > Aves > Passeriformes > Alaudidae > Alauda > Alauda arvensis. The sequence continues at coordinate 531 of CADDXX010001063.1, read as the reverse complement.
CAGCCCAGCCCCCAAAAAATAAACCTCCCCAAAAACCCCCGATTTGACCCAGAGTTCCTGTGGGCATTGCCCTTGACGCCTCTGTCCTGCATCCTGCTGCCCTCCGGACACTCCTGGGCAGCGGGAACACAGGGAGGCAGTGTGACCTCCAGAGAGCAGCTCAGTGTCCAGAAATCATGGCCAGGGCCCAGTCTTTGAGGGCCAGGGTGGCGTTCTGCAGGTAAAGCCAGGAAGAGTAGGTGAAGCTCATCAAGTGGTCCCTCACGCACTCCCACGTCACGTCCCCGCTGGAAAAGCAAGAACAAGGGATTACAGGGGGGACTCAGAGCCACCAGGGATGAGTGACATGGGGGGTACAGGAGCCACACAGGCCCTGGGACTGCAGAGCAGGACTGGGGGACACCCCCAGCTGGCACAGGGAGAGACAACTGCAGCACCAAGGGCTGGAACCCCAGGGGGAGGGAGCAGAGCCCCAGGGAAGGGGGAGGCAGAGCCCCAGGGAAGGGGGAGGCAGAGCCCCAGGGAAGGGGG
>CADDXX010001062.1:47388-125531 GCA_902810485.1 Alauda arvensis | reverse complement strand
GGTGCCATAATCTAGTTGAGATGTTGGAACATGGGTTGGACTCGATGATCTTGAAGGTCTCTTCCAATCAAAAAATTCTGTGATTCTGTGATTCTGTGAAAATTCCCATTTGTTTGATGGTGTTCTTTAGTTTTATTTCATTTAGCAAATACAACAAGCAGGAGTATATTTGCAAGATATCTTTTAGTTTTCAGTCTTGGAATAAAAGGTCTTATGTTGCTGAAGCATGTCTGGTGAAGGGCAAAAAATCTGGTGCAGGGGATGTTAAGCATGGAGATGAGAAGGTACAAGGGACACCTTACAGCTCTGTACAACCACCTGAAAGTGTAGCAAGACAGGTATTTGCCTCTTCTCCAGGGCAACTGGTGACAGAACAAGTGGAAATGGTCTCAACCTACACTATGGGAGATTCAGACTGAAGATCAGGAAAAATTCTTTTCACCAAAAGGGTGGCTGAGCAAGGGAATGGGGTTTCCAGGGAGCTGGTGAGGTCACCACCCCTGGAACTGTTCAAGAAATGACTGGACATGGCATTTGGTGCTTGGGTTTAATTGGTGTGTTGGTGTTTGGTCAAAGGTTGGACTTGGGGATCTTGGAGGCCTTTCCTAACTTTAATAATGCTATGATTTTGATTTTTCTATATAAGGCTGTTTTGACAGTTTTCTGTATAAGGCTCGAATTGACATTGTTAAAGAAGATTGGGGATCTGATGCTTCAGGAACTGAAGTGCATGTGTAATTCTAAGCAGTTGTTTTTTCCTCTTAATGTAAGCAACACTTTTATAAGAAAATAATGTTAATACATATAAAGAACATAACTACAGAATTTTAGGAAGAAACACCTCCATTTGCTATAAAATCAGACAGTGACTGAAAAATCTCCATTTTTTTTTTTTCCTGGGACAAAAGAGAACCAAGGCAATACCATTTTCAAAGCCAAACCTGCTCTGTCAGTACTGTCCCAAAATTTCCACAGTTCAAATGGTATTTCAGCAGGAACTGGACAATGTACCTTAAAATAGAATGGTCTGTGACCTGAGATCAAATCTTCTTCTGCAATGGTAATATCACTACTGCTCTCTGTATTTCACTTAACAAAAGCCACTTATGATCAGTGACTCCCTTGAAATCAACTGATGTAAACACATATTTCAGACTGGTACTATGTAAAGGTAGAAGCATTGCACTGCGTAGCACAGCAAGCTGAAATMTGTGCAAAAGAAATAACCATAATATATAGTTAATTGAAAGTGCTATAGCAGCTAGCTATGAACATAAAACCTGACAGAAAAATAGAATTTAAAAAAATCAGTTAAWTTTTKGACAGAATTCTTTATTTAAAGTAGCAATTAATAATAAATTATATTTATTAGTAATTAAATAAATAAATCCTTTACTAAAGAAGAATTAAACCATTAAATTGTAATCTTAATAATTTTCAAATGAGAGTTTTCTGTACCCTTCCCATTTATCAGACATCAATAATTCCATCTGGATAAAGAACATACAGAAATTGGGAAAAGAAAGAAAGATGTTAAAGAGAAAAGAGTAAGAAAGGCAAAGATAAAAGTAGCAAGAGTAGGTAGCATCTTTTTTTTAGAAGCATAACTGCCAAAGTCTATGATATTGCTCATGCACTGATACTCACAAATTAATATGCATCATGTGTATATATATGAAGTTTGAAAAATCTTATACAATGTGCACTTATAAATGCCAAATACAGCACACTATTCAGTTCATTAAGTCCTTTAAAATACCAGGACTCAAAATTTTCAAAACAAGTTTGTAATAAGAGTTTTTTTGATATAATGCTAACACAGTATATTATGAGAACTTCGTAACAGGAAAATGTTTTGTCCCATTAAAAACATGTCATTTGCAATCTAATTGAATATATATGAACATATTGTTTTCTTCATTATTTTTAAGGAATGTATATACTATCTTTTTCATACAGTCTTTTCGAAAGAGGGTAACATGCAAAAAGGGTACTTGGAAAATCTGCCATCTTTGCTTGAAACCCCTTTGGAATTCAAGAATCACTGATTGCTCTCTATAATGACATTTTTCTATTGATGTCAAATGTCTTCATATAAAAATTAATTACACATTAATTACACATTGAATGTGTTTAAATTTGTCTAAATAAAAATGTGTTCTACACCATCGAAAACTGTTCTGCCAACAAAGAAGAGTTTTKTTTTTTTTTACGGAGAAGAAATGGAAAATTTTCTCTGTTCCATGCATTCTTAAATGCTAACTAATCTTGATACATACTAACTTTGCATTAGGTCTCAATCAATAAACATAGGACTGCTAAATTCTTATGTCTTTATGAATTATCTTCTTATTTTTGCATAATAATTTGTATTTATCTTTGAAATTTGTGGTTTTTGTGAAGTAAGGGGGCAATGTTTCATAAGGTCCTAAATGACTATGAAATGAACAGATTATTTTTAAACATTACTGAAAGAAGACTAATTGGGAGAAAAATTGTACCTTGTATATCAGTAAGCAAATACACACTCAGTATTTCCCAAAAGTTTAGCTTGTCCTGGAGACCCAGCTGTAAGCTCTAGGAACTGCTAATGCAACTGTTGAACACAACCCCATTTTCCATGGATTTAATAAAACCCAGCAATATTAGTAGTTAAAAAAATCATTAGGATTGTAAAGTCAAACACACAGCAACGCTGTGCCAGAATTGGAACTGGATATGCAATCCTTATCTACCTYGCTTTAGGCTCCTGTTATAAGCTTGCCTTTTTCATGGCATAGGAAACTCTCTTGAATCCCAGATTCAAGTAACTGTCCCAAAAAGGGACAATGGAGCTTCTCAAAGGGTCGGTTAACAATTCTTTACAGGCAAAAAGATAATATCTCTCCTCTGAAATAATGCAAATGTCTGGACTTCTTTCAGAGAAATGATGAGGAACAAATTATTGAGAGCAATCTGCAATGGACATTCAGTTTGTAAAATTCCAGCCCACATGACTAGGTTTTAACAAATGTATAAGCATAAGAGAAAAGCTCAGTAATGAGAATTTATGGACAATTTAGTCTATAAAGCACCGCATTTTCAATCCCATGAGTAAAGTGCATGAAATAAATGCACACAGGATCAAGATTTTATTTTAGGTCATCGTAAACAAAAAATTCTGCTTCAACCCTTTCTTTGGGGCAACAGGAYTTTTATGAAATTTATTTATATGAAGATATGCATTATCCAAATCTAAGAGTATAAATGTAACCAAAAATTTCTGTAAGCTTAAAATTCAATTAATCTGTGATAAATCTGACTTCTGAAATATTTTTTCTTTCWGTAAAGTACCAGTTCACCAAGACCAGCTAAATTCTTATTCTTTTCTCAAGTTTCATGTGTTTTCCATCTAATAAAGCTGAGTTTGTTTCACTGAGATCTCTTTCTGAAGATACAATTTAATTGCTATTTAGCTGTGAGTGCAAGTTGCAGAACAAGAGATCAATTAATTTGAGCAAAGAAGAATAAATCCTATATAAAAAGCAGAACTTACACTGAAATAACAGAAGAGTAGCTGAGCTCTCTCAGTTCTGAGTATTGAATGTCACTTCCTACCATCCCTGCTTGAGGACAATAAAGGTATYACCMAWGCTCTCATGKTGTAGGCMACTGTGCTTTTGTTTKCTGTCTCTTTCTGTTTTACCATCCCTTGCCATTTTTTGCAGAGAGTATGAAGTGTATTTTTTAATATGAGTAGAAAGAGAGATGGTCTATCCACAGACTTTCTATTTCCACATCCACAAATTCAACGCTAAACCACTTAAGTGTTTTCTGGAGTCCTGAGAAAAAAGCTCAAGTGAAAAGTTTCTTTCTCATTTTAAATTTAGGGTGTAAATGTCTTCTTACCTCACTTTCAAATGGCCAATTCCTATGAACAGGACTGCAGYAATTCTAATTATCTCAGCAGTGAATGTCTGATTTGGGCTATTTGTCTTCTTKTTATCTTATTAATTTCTCTTTTTAAATTTGAAGAATGAAATGTAAACTAGAGAGGGAGTTCATGCATCTGGGATAGCAATCCAAGAGAGACAGGATGAATCTCCTTATAGAAAGGTCTATTTCTTTCCCTTGASCACAGTGAATTTAAAGTACAGAACTTAAGGTACTGGTTCAAGGTACAGCATAAAACCAGTCCTCTGGGAGAACCTTTTATTGGTATAATTTTAAAACATCCAGAGTTGCACTTAAGTGTATTTTAGGCCTTCTCAGTCAGACTTCTATATTTCATACATTTTATGTATCAAAGCTTATTTACAGTGGTTTAGGGTTTTTTTGTTTGGTTGGTTGGTTGGTTTGGTGTTTGTTGTTTGTTTGTTTTAATTGTCCAATGCTATAACATAATTTATTCTATAGTGCATGATGCCCAAGTAACCATCCTCCAGTACCTGATTGCAAGGTAATTCTTTGTATGGATTTCCAAGACAAGTATACTCCAGTTACCATATTTTAACAGGGTTTTTGCAGAAATTGCTTTATGTTAAAAGCCACAGCATGACCTGAGCTTGTTTTGCCTCGGCGATCAAAGAAGCCTGACAAACTTTCTGTCAGTTCTTTCTTTTGTAATTTCTGTCTTTATTCAGACAGAAGATCTGTAGTGGTGTATTCCTTAGCATTTATTGAAATTATGCATCTGAGACAGCAGAATATCAGCTACTGTAAGCAGAAATAAATGTGGAATTGTCCACCATAGAAGTTATTAATAACTTGGCTCTCAAAGGAGATCATTACTTAGTTTAGGTGAGAGGTGAGCAATTGTTTTGCAGAATGCAATAATTTTATGCCTAAGTAGTCTTAGTGAAGTCAAAATATTCTGACAAAGTTTTGTTTTAAAAAAAAAAAATTATTTGTTTTCATTCTTTCCATTTTTATGTCAGAAAGTGTGTTTTTCTCACTGTACATGAGTTCATTTAGATTTTATAATCTTGTCTCTTTATGTTTTTACTCTGATACTAAAATTTTTAATATATTTAGATAGTTTAGTACCAGATTTTATGATGCTTCAATACTTCCTACCAAAATTTTTCAAAGTGCCCAAMCAAGGAAGATTTTAACACATTTTTTGTTCCAATTCAGATCTTTAAGAAACATATATGTTTAAATCACACAGAAAACGAATTCTAAGTAAAGAAGTAGAAAAGAAATTCCAAATAAAGAATTAGAAAATACGTGATAAAGGAGAAATGCTCCCATAATCTGAGTTTGTAATGCATCCAACTAATCAAACAGAATCAAGATTATATTCTCATTTTCAGATATTCAGTCTTYCCCTATAGTACACTGTTATGCTGCATTATCTTATTCTTTTGAGGGAGTTTTACACTTCAATTTGCAGCTATATTTATTTTTATTTGAAGATACATCTCTTAGCATCAAGTCTATCAGTAGCAAAACTCCTGTGTGTATTAAATGATATTAAGTCCTACTGTTCCAATTAGCTCAATAATGCATATGCTTAAATAAGTTCTGTAGTAGTTTAAGAATTAAACATGCATGCTTATTCCCACATATAAATATCTTTATATATATATAAAAAAAAATATAAATATTTTAGTCCAAAAAAGTTTCAGAAACAAAAAATGACTGTGAACAGACTGTGAAATGGAATGAATTTTGGGTTAAACTCATATTGAGGAGAGATTATTTTTAACTGATAATAATATTTCATGGAGTRTTTTTGAGAAGTTATCACTTCTGTAAACAGCATAATGAACAAGTGAAGTGCAACTGATTTGAACTGATGGTAATCTATAGGATTTTTTGCAAAAGTCCTAACAACCTGATTTTCTATGGCAAATTTCACTAGTGGTTGTTTCAGTGAAKTGTAAATATATATCAAAAACATTAAATATATATCAAAAACACCATCACATTTCAATTACCCTAATTTCATCTGTAGTATTTAAGGACTGAATAAAACACTGAACTCTGATTTTTTAAATTTTATGGGATAAATTAAAATGCAGTGGATGTCTAAATTAAAGGTGTCTTCATYTCATATTGAAATTTTCTTACAGAGCATTTGTCTTTCCTTCATTATTCCTGCCTGTGTGCACATGGAAATAGCTGGAGAGGATTTAAAAAAATACACATTGTGGTTTGTAAATGCRTCTTGCCAGCTTTGAGCTTGTCTGTTTGTCCCATACCTCTCTATGCCAGTTCAACAATCATCTCCTGCCAGATTTGGCTTTCAAAATTAACATATTTTGTATATGACATATGTTTGGAATTAGCACAAAATGCAGCCAAGAACTGGAAATTAACAAGGAAAACAAGTTATTTTAGCTAACATTTGGGAGCCAGGAAATACTTTGTTGGCTTAAAACATTAGGACAGGCTATTGTCTATTAAATTAAATAAATTCAATATGTAGCCTACAAATTGTCATCACCACACCGTCTGTTTTGTTATACATGCATCATTTCCCCCCTTTTTCACATGTACATTTGATGTCTGTGTGTACTTTTGTAGCTATAGATGAAGGAAACATCACATATGCCTCTCATATTAAAAGTGGCTGCAAAGACTTGAAAATCTTGCAGTACTGTCAGAGCCAAAAATTTCTGCTTCTCATTAAGAACTGGCATATTGTTCTTGTCACACATATGCACYAAGCACACCACTATGGTCACTGAGCTCTAATCTTTGTTGCTGCTGCTCATTTGGAAAMAAAACAGCATTTTCTTTTGTTTGTGGAAGGCCCCTGGGCATAAAACCTTGGATCCTTCTTCTCCATCTTGGCTGAAAATAACACTAGATGCCAAGGACACTGTCATCTCCTGAATGGCCACAGCCATTGGGACCTCCTTGGGGCCACAGCTAGAGGAGAAAGAGGGTGTGTAGCTGGATATTGTCTCTGCATCCTGAGTGCCATGAATGGGGCAGAGGAGCATGATGAATGGTGGCACACCCAGAGCACCCCAGCCCACACAGGAGCACACCCAGAGCACCCCAGCCCACACTGATGGGCACCTTCTAAACAGCTTGACCAAGGGTTCTGATCTTCTTTGCAGAGGTGGGCTTACTGTTATTTGGGGAATATGAGTAAAAGGGTAGCCTATTGTCACGAATAAACAATTAGGCTGCTTAAAAATTCACCATCCAAGGTAACGGCAAAAACCAGATTTTAATATAAATTTATGAAAACAGAAGTTTATGGAAAAGTTCACTCTATTACTTATGACCTAGATGAAGCATACATAGGAAAACCTGATTAGAATCAACTAAGAATGATTCACATAGAGACAGAAGTTGCAAAAGATTTAAGATGCAAAGGATATGGATGAAAAATATAAGGTTACAACAGGGTTTAGCAGAACTTTTTCATTGACTAATGTAATAGCTACAAAGTTATTCAACAGGACTTACTACAATCATAATAACTTGATTGTAGATCCACAGTGACAACATTCATTCCATTATCAATTCACAYACACAGAGGCACAGAAATTTATTCATCTATGTAAAGCATGTAAAAGTACCCATCAAAAAACCTCAGTACCCTGAGGTTCAGTGAAATACTCATGTCAAATCTCTTGATGTTTCCCCACAGGCACTTGTTGGGGCTTGTTATTTTCCATTTGTATTGGTTTGATCCAAGTTACCCCCTTTTCACTGGTTGCCTTTGGTTCTGCCTGGTCTGCCTCCCTGATGCAATCCCCTGGGCAAGCTATGCAGTATCCTGGGAGGATTGCATCAGCCCTAGTTTACCCCTCCCTGAGCTCCTGTCCGTCCCCCCTGTGCCCTCCCCTGGCACCTGTCTGTTTTCCCCAAACCTCGCCCTTTGTTCTAGAGAGTTCTATGGTTTCTTCTTGGTGATTTGATGTTTAATGTTTGTCCTTCCCCCAAGTTGTCCCTATTGCTCCCAGTTGATGTCAATCCAAGTTGTAACCACACCCCGATCCCTTCTGATTGGTTTGTTGTTACTGTCCCTCCCCCCGTTAAAAGGTGTTGCACACACCAGAGAGGGGATCCTTTTGGGCAGTCCCTCTCGGGGTAAGTTGGCCTTCCAGGTTCAATAAACCCTGAGAACTCAGACCCCCAAAGGAGTCAGCCTCTTTTTCCAACAGCAGCAGGAAGGTTTCTACCACTCTTGCACCCACTGGGGTCCGTGTGTGGCCTCAGCCCACAGATCATGGCAGGGTCACCTCGGGCAGAGCTAGCCCTAGAAGAGAGGGACCACCTGCAGGCACTGATTGTGCCTGAAAGAGGCAGCCTATTTCTCACTGTCAGCAATGGTCTTTCAGGTATCACAAACAGGAATGAGCTCCAAGAATCGTACCACTTGGAGTTACTGTGACAGCCTAAGAAAGCTCACTTAAGACTGCTCTTCACAGGGTCACAAAATTATTTGTTTTAGTCCCCTATAAGTTTCTTGTAGTATCTCAAGTTAGTAACTACTGGACGGTTGGGTTTTTTGCAAAAAATTCCAGTAACAATGGTGCCGTTTCACTTGGACTATGATTCAGGTAAAGGATAAGAAAGTCAACTGCTTATCCTTTGCTTCCCACCTTGCTCAGGCAGCTGCTGCTGTCAGAATTGTTCCCACCTGTCTCATGCAGAAACTCCTGCACAGGAAAGGAGTGCTCCGCTTGTTCAGTAAAGGCCTTTCAGGAGTTACTGAGGCTGTAGAGCAGGCCTGAGGAGCAGGCACCACCATAATCCACCTCATGACTAAAATTGATCCACTGCATTGTAAGGAGTGATGGCGTGGTTGCCTCTTCTCTCTGTGATAACAAAACATATTAATACCATATTACAATTGTAGTTCTAGGGGAATGTTTGGTTAAGATGCCCAATTGTGTGCATTTTGTTAAATATGACTGAGCAGTATTGCATTGTGGTCCTCGAAACCATCCATCTGCCTAACAATTCTCCACATTCTAACACAGGGAATAATATCAAACTGCAATTTTGCTCCACTGGTCCCTTCCAAACTTAGATATTCTGTGATTCTGTGAAAACTCTAAGACATAGTACTAGGCACTTCAAATTCAGTTACTCRACGAAATTAAATGGATCTGCACTGCTTTACATCACAAGTTACACCCCGTATATTCTGAGTTAAACAAAATTCAAATCTTTACTAGTGTATTCTAATGGATGCTCTGCTTCAGTGTCATCCCTTGTAAATAATGGTTCGGAGTATAAAATTTAAAAGTTTGCAAAATGTGACCACAAAAGATCCCCAAATCCTATAGAAGAGCACAAAATATTCTTTGCTTATGTTTGCTTGTTTCCCCCAATGCCAAGTTTTTGGTTTAAGGCACTAAATAAATGCATAAACAGAATATGGTCCTACCAGCTTTGGAATGGATGGAGAACAATGTACAATGTCTTCAGGATATGGAGGATACAAATTGTGTCAGAAACACAACCCAGGCCTTACAAAGGAACAAAAAGGTCTTAATTCATTTTAGGGAKGCTAAGACCACACTCTGAATAAACATGATCTTGATTTTTTAAAATTTAAACAGCAACTTTAGCAACTGCTCTATCTTATTTTCAGAGAGTATATAGACATTGTGAATTTTCCTAATGCCATACAGTGGTTTCTAATACATTATGCAAACTCAAGTTTACTTCACTTCCTGAACTCAAATGGCATGCTGAATGTTTGGCTTCAATTCATTGAACTCCTACTTCTACTTAGAAAGATTTATCTTTTCATATGGAGTCTTAATCAAGACAAATTCTACCACAGCAGTTGCCACACARTTTTTGCCATGTGCTATGTATTTAGTTCACCCAGAGCCTACTTCAAAGAACTATAATTTGAGTGTTACATCACTTCTGTCATTCTGGAATTATCTGAGGCCTGTTTTATTTTCCATTTCTTTTCCACCCACCCCCACTAACTTATTAATACGTAGGAGAGTGCATGTGTCTGTTTTATGCTCTGATTACCATCTTGCTTGCACTGCTGGTTTTGCATATACAGAAAATTCTAAGAAGATGGGCTTAGCAAAATGTGAAAAAGYAGAATGACAGTGCAGGAGATGTTTGGATAGATTCATAAGAAATAGTCATATTTATTGGCTCCCCAATATTTCTTATATTGAATTATTTAAATCTGTGAYTCATATATCACTTATGAAATAGTGACAAGAGCTTATGAATCAGCCAGTCTACTATCAACAAACCGTTATGAGCTCGTTATCAAGCTGATTGGGGGGGGGCACACAAAACACATTCCAGCTGGATCGCACAGAGTGGATTAAATGTTGTCCAAAGTCTSTGTCAAAATGTTATCCAAGGGGCTGTCTGCCCTCTTTGATTCACAGCTGAACATTGGGCAAAGCTTTTCTGTTTATTGTTTGCATGYTATTTCCTGAAACAGAAATCTCAGAAACTGAGGGGAAAAAAAAAAAAAGAAAAGAAAAAAAAAGCAGGAATTCCTCAAGCCTTCACTCTGTGAAGGATCCTTGCACCCTACGAAATAGCTGTGCTACCCTGCCCACACAGATGCAAGTGTCTGGGATAGAACCACCGCAATCTGTGTATTAAGGRCTGCAATGCAGCACTAAGGTGCTCCTGATGGCCCATCATCCAGTATTTACAGTCCATCTGCATGCCTGATTTTCTCAAACAGCCATGACTCTCTCTGATGGGATTCAAGTGCAGAAGAGATCAAACACTTACAATTACACAAAACGTATTTTAGCATAACAGGATCTCAGAAAGAGGATTCAATGGATTTGAGTACATGACAATGGCAGTCCTTTGCAAGRGCTGCAGGGCACAGCTGATAAGGTGTAAGAGCAACTGAAARCAGGGCTCCTGGGCAGCTGTTTTCTTCATGGTCTGCAAAAAAAAAATGAAGTCCCACTATATTCCCACAAAGAAACACAGGACAGCACTATTAAAGGAGTGGCAATTTCATTCCAGTGAAGATTCTAGAAAGGCAGGTTTTGAGACTTTTTTTTAGTATCAGATGCCTCAAGAATTTMTTGGAATTAAAATGTGGTGTAAGTTATTATGTAGATGTGGCCTAAGGGTAGCTGTACTGAGCCAAATCTGTACTGAGCTACCACTTTCTGTGTCACAATTCAGGGCAGTACCAGACTTGGAAAAGGTGCAGCTTATCTCTAGGCATGCTAGGGAACATTGTCAGTACAGGTGCTCTGAGACACACTTACCCCAGTCTGACTTCCTCTGATGACTAGGCAAGACACAGGAAGTCAGATTTTCAAAAATATCTAACTATCTTTGGAACCAAATGGGATTTTCCAAAATTTCCAAAATTTAGACAGTCAATGGCATTAAAAGCATTTAGGCACTTGTCAAACTCGCAGTAAGAGACAACCTGTGTTATAGGCTTCTTTGTACCTTTGTACCTTTGAAAGTCAAGCCCCTCTTTTTGTCTCAGCTAATCCTTTCACATGGAACACAATATTTAAATATCACATAATAAAAACACACATATAGTCAGAATTAATTAAAGTTTTTAACAAGCATTTTAGCGATTAAGAAGACTCTGGTAACAGAGTTACATGTTACATCATGTTGCTGCTCCTAGTCCTCAACTAATTGGACYGATTTCTGACCTCAAGCTGCTTATCTGCAATGATCCTTTTTGTTATATGCAACAATAAAACACCAATTTTATCAAATTTATACAGAATTTTGAAAAATCTTATTCCAAGGTTATAGTTATATATATRTAGCTATGATCAAAAGCTTTAAATGTCTTGAGCTGTACCATTTGCTGTGAAATTCCATCAAAAAAGGTGTCTGAAACATAAACACAGCCATTATAGGAGACTTGTTCCTGTCATGCTCTAATTTTTTGCTACTCTGTTGTGTCCCTTCAAATGTATTCTCTTTCCTGTCCCCACGAACCGGGAAATGTTACAGATCTTTGGGAGTAGTTCTGACAAAGCGAGCAAGAGCTCAACCCACAATACAAAAGCATAGCCAACACCTTTACTTTAAGGAAGTGTGCTCTAAAGTAAATGCTTAACTCGTAATCAGTTCAATTTCAAACACAGATCCATATTCAATTCCTCCCTGTCCACTACCCTATTTCCTCAGTTGTGGCAGGATGGAAGATACATCTGCAGTCTCTCTTCTTAAAGACCTCTTTCAAGTGATRGACCAGCACATTTCCCTAGAATCCCACTACCCATCTGACTTTTCTTGGATAAGTAGGAAAAGAGTCACTTTGAATTTTTGGGACAGCTCGTGCAATAGTTGGAAGAAGGGAATAAAGAACATATCTGGGAGACAGTTGAAATTATTTTATGTACAGTAAAGAAATAGGAGTAGAAACACTGACCCATTTAAGATATCTCCGTTTTGAGGGTGCAAATTTAATTCCTTTTTGAGACTATGGTGAACTTCAAACTTCACCTGCCTCATAAATAATAAAGTTCTAACCCTCAGAACAACCAAATGTTGGGTTGAACATTTCTCTGACCTTTTTCCTCAGCATATCTTTATCCTGATCCTTACACCGACTTGTCACACCGCAGACATTTTTGATCATCTAGCCCTGCATACCTCTGTGATGGAGCACTGAGTGATAATCAGCTGCCTGCAGGTTTCAGCATCAGCTGAAAGGGGAGAACACCACACATCTTTGCTACTTTGTTGTTCCGGGATTTAGTTCTACTATCTGCTCCCCATCCAAATACACTCCTTGAATTTATGTCCCYTTATCTCACTGAATATCCTCAGATCCTGGATTCCTCAGGTTCTGCTCCCATTATTCTCAAGGGATATGGTACACTTTGTAGGCTTAGGCAAAGGCTATCATACCAGAGCTAAATGTGCTGCCATCAAAAGATAATGGTCTGTGATGGGGAAGAGAAAAGAACAACCATTGAAGAACTGCCTCAGGGTAAGTTCCAGGGAGTGCATTTAAAACAAACAAACTAACTAACAAACAAAGAATGCCTTCTTAAAAAGTTGCACCTATTGAAATAGTGGGATGAAGGAATTCAGGGTGAGGACGTAATTCCCTAATAAACTAAATGTGAAGAGAAAACATTCCACTTGTCAAAATGTCTACATCTTGAAAAAGAAAATCCTACTAGAAGTGAAATAAATAGTACTAATGTGAAGGTATAGGCTCTTTCTATTATATACTAGCTAAATTAACACCAGCAAGACTGGCAGCTTTCCCAGATCAAAGGCTGCTAATAGCATACTCTATTCCTTTAAYCAATGTGGTTTTTTTATTTTTAAATTATCCACTGTGCACTGATGTGCAGAAGAAACATCAATTCCTAATAAAAAATGCCTGATATTATCTAATGACTGGAAGCTAGAGGTCATCTTGAGAACRCAATATTTAATAGAAGTCTTAAAGTACTGAACTAAATAAATATCCTTCATTGTGGTAACCTCATGACCATATATATTTTTAATTGCTGGAATAAATGATACCTGCTTAGCTAGTTTAAAAAGATAYGTTAAGACTTTTCTAGGTTTATTACTAAGTGCAAGTGCTGATGTGCAAACTGCAAGACTCTGAAGCACATGCGTAATCAATAATGCATCTAGCTGCTCTCTGACTGAGTTCAATTGTAGTATCTATTAGATCTACCCTTCCAATACCTTGCCTTGAAACAATTATTCAGGCATACCAGGGCAAGCTGTGCTACATTAACTTCTTTCTGGTAATAGCTGGAAGGRAATACTGCTTACAGTATTAGTACTGTGCAGTTCTTTGTCCCCTTTAACGAAGCGACCCACCAAATTATTGTTATTCACTGGTAATAATATTTCTATACCTTTCTTTGAGTTTATACAACACCTACATTAGCCAAATTATTTAAAAGACCTAATGTGTCTTCTATAATTTTTAAGAGGCATTTGCAAAACAGAGAATATTCTGTACCCAGAAACTCACTACGTGCTTTGKGTGGCTTGGACATTTCTTCTTTGTTTTTAGGACTTTATTCAATTYGTGTTTAAATTTAGGAGGATGATCAAACTAATGTTTGTTGGCATTCCAGACACGGATGGAAGAGGCAGGATAGCTTTCTCAAATCAATAGAAAAATTCCTATCCTTCGGGTCTAGCATTAAGAACAAAGAAGATTCACAAAGCAGTTGTTAACTTTTGGCAACTGCATAACAAATGTGGATCTTTGGGCTGCTATTCACCTATTATGGGTGGAAAAATATTCTGAAAATTATGAAGGGAAGTAAATGGGTATGATAAATTATGACAATAAATACTAGCGCAATTCAAGAATTATGAGACTATCTGCATATTCCCAGAGTTATACAAATATAGCTAAGGGCAGAATAAGGCTGATGACTTATTTAAATGTTGCAGTACTGTATCTTCTTCTCAGTTAATRAACAGTCAATTGACAATCACTCTGGCCTGGTTTCTTTTAGTTAAGGACTTTCAATGACCTTCCATTCACACCAATCACTCACCAGTTTTCCAGTCTGAAAAGTCAATATAGTTTTCAAAAGATGACACATTCACGTTCTGCTCTTTCTCCATTACAGAAAAGTCATTTAGTCTACTGGGAGCATCCTGCATATCTGCAATAGTTAAACTAAAAGCTGAAGGTCAATTTACCAAGTACCTTACATCTAGGTCAGCCTGACTCCTGACAGGTCACAGTGCCCATTGTCATAGTGATGTTTGCAATAAAAGAAACCTATATATTGTTTCTTTCATCCTATTCCTATCTTTAGGATGGAGTCTGCAAAACCTAATTTCAAGCTGGGTTAATTCTTAATCTAGCAATGAGTAGAGGCATAAAAGAGTACTGAAACATGCATAAATTATCCTACAATAAATTGTAATGATCTGGGCATAGCTATTARGATAATGATGCATAAAACAACTACTGTAAATTATACAGTGATATATAAGACTTTTAGGTGGTAAGCCTCTGACTGCCATATACTGAACTTAAACATAATGTAACTATTCTACAGCAGTGTATTTCAAACATATACAGAATCTGGGGTTTTTTTATTTTTTCCCCAGTGTATTTTTATAATGACTTTTTCCTAATCAAGCCAAATTTACAATAATAATTCATACCTACTCTAAGAAATTGTTTGGATCTGAATTGTTTCTTCAGCATTCCCTCCAAGGAATGCTTCTCATCCCTTCTGCAGTGGGCTGTGATGGTGTACAATGCTTTGTTTCTGTCTTTTCTTTCTTCTTCACTTGGGGTACACACAAGCATAAATTCACCTAAATTCTCTATCCTAGTAGCTCAGATACCATTTCTCCTCCAGTGTGTGTACTGGTAACTTTTCATTAGCAACTACTGCCTTAAGACAGCACATTTTAATCATCTCCCTTCCCTGATCATGCTTTCCATMATTTCTGATCATCCCCAACTACCTTTCAGCCTGCTGGGGATTTTTGAAATTACAGTGATTCTCACAATCAAACCAGTTTTGATTCAGCTTCAGTTTTGTTACATTCTTCTGGAGAAGATTAAAAAACCCTCATATTTTTATTCCACAGTTCTATTTTCTTCATTCAAATTCTTCTTAYCTCAGAAACAACAGATCTGTGGTCTTGATAAGTGCAATATTGTCATTCCTTTGGATATTTAACAAGTTTGGTTTTTGCAGTTCATTTTCTCACCATAGCAAACATTCTTCCCTTCTTTACCTGTTCTTCCAGTTATTTTTACTGTAGTTTCATGTTTAAGAACATGAAAGTTCTTAAGAACAAGTACTGTAGGACTTGGTTCTCATGTATTTCATTTAATATGAAGTAATTGATTTACTTTTCTCATCTGCCTGTAACATTAGCCTTGCTGTCATTCTTGTTAGATTTTCATAATAAAAAGGAGAAGATTATAGTTTCTTCAGTGCTGGGTGGCATAAAACACATTAGACCCATGTCCTCTGCAAATGTAATCAATATATTAACATATATAGATACATTTTAATGGACACTATCAGACATTCTTTTCACTTCTTCATGGAAAAAAAAATTTACATGCTGCAGAGCTCCAAGAATTTTTCAAGTTAAATATTTACTGCCTTTTATTACCTAGTGGAAGTTATTATTGCAATGTCTGCCAGATAATATTAGTGGTCGTTCTTAAGAGAAACTGCTAAAAAATAGCAAGCAATAATCTCCTAATTATGCTCTAAGAAGGTTTGAAAATCCATTCTTTGTCCAGCTAAAATCAGTGGGTACCTCCTCTTCTATTTGACTCTAAAAACAGAACCAGGTAGAAAAATATGTTTTAAAAATGAAACCATTTTGCTTTCTTCTTTATGGCTAAAATTTAATAGAAGATTGCTACTGAAATTAAAACAAATCAACAACAGGAAAAAACTCAGTAGGAAAGCAAGACTGCTGTCCCCTACATGATGCCAATATTGTCTTGTTTTCTAACTTGAACCAACCAGAGGAAGTTCTATTGGTGCAAATAGAACTTAGATATAAGTAGATATAAATAGATATAAGTAGACATAAGTCCCTTGACATAAATATACACATACACATTTTCAGGCTTGTTTGGGTTTTTTTTCAAACTCTAGTAAAAATGACAAGAATCTATGAAGTATTACAAGTTGTGAATAACATGAATAATTACCTCCCATCATCTGGATTATGCAGCTCTGTTTCTTGAACCCAAATTCGCAGAAACGTTTTTCCAGGTATAAGCTGTAATGAGCATAATCATTGTGGGAAGTCAAACAGCTTTTTCTAGTGGCTTGGTGTTGTAATAACTACTTCAAAATACTTTGTTTTTTATGGATTCATTCTATTTTTATGAAGAAGAAYTATAATCTTGTTGTGACTAAAGTTAATACCCAATTTTGGTGAATATTACCAATTAGGTTCTCAAATAAGTASTGGTTGAATGGCAGTGTTGATAAAGTGAAACTTTCCCACATAATGTAGCACACATTGCACATTGTTCAATGGAAACTGCACATACCTGCTTCTATGAGTCATGTAATGGTGCTCTTTCTTTCCTAGCTCATATTTTTGAGACAYTGTGTTTAATTTGAGCTGAAAATGATGTAGATTTGGTATTAATCAGAAAGAAGGTTACTTTGTTGTTGTTGGAGGTTGGGTTTTTTACCATAGGGAGACTTAAAAATTGCATCTAATGGTACCWACTGACTCAGCTAATTGATACATCTTGCACAGCAGCATTCTGGGATGCATGGTTTGCATGTCATTTTGACTCTAGGCCCTTAGTAATATGGTGGATTTCAAAAATTCCTATGAACTGCAAAATCATAAGTCAAACCCAAATACTTTTTTTGAGGAGGCGACAAAAAGATAATTTATTTGAATTGGGACYATATTATATTCTGCTAACAGCATCTCACCAGCTGTACTTGTGTGCAGATCTGAGTTTTTATTGTGCAAGTTGGGCTAAACAAGCGCAGTAAAAATCAAATATAAAAATAAGTCAACACTTGTAGCCAAGCCTGTTAAAATTAGCTAACCAAATTATATTAAATCATCCATCTGTTTGTTACATTATCCTGACAATAATAGTGGTAAACCGAATWTACTGGCTGTGTTTTATAGAGTTTGCTGTCTATAATTTTAGTTTTTAATTTCCAGGCTCTAATTTATAGTTATTTGTACTTTGCTATTTTATTTATACAAATACTTTTYCTTCACCTTCACATATTTAATAATCAAGTTATTAGTTTTGAGATTATTTCTAAACAGCCAGAATGATGTGGTAATTATACTTTCAATCAGGATATTCATTTCTATATTTATTTTATGGTAAACAACTTTAAACTGTAAGTCCTCTTTAGTTTCTTTTGGCCCTGTCAAAAAGAGGAGAGAAATATGGGCTGCATACATTGCCTTGAAACATGAAGGTCCAGATTCACAAAAGAAGACTTGTCAGTGAAATGTGTGYTCTTCCATTTTTTCCCTTTAACTGCTCAGTTTAAGAAGTCATAAAATCAAGCCATCTACACACCCCATATAACACATGGGAAAAGTCAGATCCCTAGATTGCAGTCTGTTAACATGGTTGTTAATATATAGAAATACAGGAAGTACAGAACACAAGGAAGTTGCTCAAGGTTTATCTTATCCCCTGTTCCAGAGAGGCTACACAGCACATATATTCACAGGCCAGAGCTTCTCATGCCATTCATTCTGGAAACAGGATGGAAACAGGAAAGGCTGGAAATGGAAGTGTTCCACCTCTTGCACTGAAAAAATAGCAGGAGCCATGGTAGTGGTTGAGGTACTAGGAATTGAAAAATGTGGCTTCTAGACTTCCTTCCTCCTAAAGCTTTTCAAAAYACATTTCTTACTTCCTGGAAAGGTGCTTGGCATTATTCTGTGGCCTGCATGAATGGAAGGCACCTTCCATCTCTTCTGCAGAAGTTAATAAACAGTGGCAATCCAGTTTTCAGGGAATCATAAAGGCTGAGAAGATAGGGAGGTCTGTTTCTCTGAGAAGATTTTCCTRTAAGACATGAGCACCCTAGGTTTCTAGTCCTGGCTGTAGGGATTGCCGACTCATCCTGCATTAAAGAGTCATACAGCAGGGTAGGAAAAAATGTTTGCAAAGAAGAGATAAAAGCCAACCAAACTCAAAGAAGTTTATACCCTCATAGGCACCTAAGTGCTTGGGTGAAGCTTTATAGGTAACTTAGGAGGACTTGGAAATTTCCTCTGGTTGCACTTAAGGCACTTACATATTTTAGTTTTGTGTTCAGGACCTAATGGACATAATTGAGCAATTTATGAAAACATTTACATAAATAGCCAGTAGAACAGGGTTTATGTAACATATTAATGTCAAATCCCAAATGATTCTCCTTTAAATAGAGGGGAAAAATTCTTTCAATAGAGAAATGAGGAAAGGTTGGGTTTTATTTCAAGCTTCKTCTATCAAACCTCAAATCTTTTTAATATAGTTGACAGCAAACTCCACTGAAAAAAAATATCCTGCAGCTTAGCAAAGTATTGTTCCCATGTGCTGAAAGACAAGATGGTAGGGAAGATTACCAGCCTGATTGAACAGAGAGCTTTGGCTTGAACTCAGAGAAAAACACAGAGAGAGAGGATCACCTTTGGAAGAAGGGGCAAGCAGCTTGGGGGGGAGCACCACAATGAACAAAAGGAGGCTTAAGGAGGATCTCCATCCTTTATTGGATGTAGAGGGAATCACAGTGACAAAGAATGAGGGAAAGGCTGGTGTGCTTAATGCCTTCTTTCTCTCAGTCTTTAAGGGAAAGATGTATTATCCTCAAGGTACTAAACYCCCTGAGCTGGAAAACAAGGATGGGGAGCAGAAGGAAATCCCCACAATCCAAAAGGAAATGGTCAGTGATCTGCTACACCCCTTAGATATACCCAAGTCTAAAAGGCCGAACAAGATCCATCCAACAGTACTGAGCTGGTGAAAATGTTTAACATGACACTTTTTGTCCTTTATCGGCAGTCCTGGATAACTGGGAGATTCCAGTTGACTGRAATTTGGCAAATGTGACCCCTATCTACAAGAGAGATTGAGAGAAGGATCCAGGGAACTACAGGCCTGTAAATCTGACCTTGGTACCAGGAAAGATCATGGAGCAGATCACAGTCAAGCCCTGTATAGCGTATGTGGGACAGCCTGAGGATCAGGCCCAGCCAGCAGGGGTTTGTGAAARCCAAGTTCTGCYTGATCAATCTGATCTCCTTCTRTGACAAGGTGACCTGCCTACTGGATGAGGAGAAGRCTGTGGATTTCTGCCTGGGCTGAATGAACGCCTTTGACTCTGTCCCCTAAATATTCTCCTGGACACACTCTTCCCRAGGCTTGGACAGGTGTGCTCCTAGCTGGGTAGAAAGCTGTCTGCAGGGCCTGGAGAGTGTTGGTGAATGGAGCCACATGAAAACAGTGGCCAGTCAACTGTGGGGTTCCCCAGGGCTCARTGCTGGGTCCAGTCCTATTTAGATCTTTATCTAGATGATGGGTAGACTGAGTTTCCTCTCAGTCAATTTATAGGCAACACCAAGTCCGGTGGAAAAGTCGATCTGCTGGAGGGCTGGAAYGCTCTGCAGAGGGATCTGGACAGGTTGGATCAATAAGCTGAGGCCAGCAGCATGAGATTCTTAAGGTGAAATGCTGGGTCCTGCCTTTGGGTCAGTCACAACCACCTCATTGACTGCTGCAGACTTGGGGCACTCAGGCTGGAAAGCTGTCCCGTAGGAAAAGGCCTTGGGGTGCTGGTCAGCAGTAGCTGAATATGACCCAGCCTAGGCCAGGTGGCCAAGAAGAGCAATGGCACCCTGGCCTGTATCAGCAGTAGTGTGGCCAGCAGGAGCAGGGAARGGATTGTCCCTCTGTACTGGTGAGACCACACTTCAAATCCTGTGTTCAGTTCTGAGTCTCTCATGACAAGAAAGACATTGGGGTGCTGGAGTGTCTSCAGAGAAGGGCAATGGAGCTGGTGAAGGGTCTGGAGAACAAGGGGTCTGATGAGGATTGCCTGAGGGAGCTGGGGTTGTTTAGCCTGGAGATAAGGGTGCTAAAGTTGCATCAAGGGAACTTGAACTAGATTAGGTATYAGGAGGAATTTCTTTGCTGAAAGRATGGTCAGGCTGATCACCCAAAGGACTGGAACAAGTGCAGTGAGCAATGGAATCACCGTGCTTGGAAATRGTCAAAATTCATGTGGATTTGGGAAGCATGGTTTAGTAGTGAATATGATGGTGTTGGGTAAACAGCTGATCTCAAGATTGTTTTCCAACCTTCACTATTCTAGACTTGTATGATCCAGAGCCCCATTTTGTTGTAAGTCAAGGAGTGAAAGAAAATTAGCTCGGCTGGACAGGTAATTCCTCTCGGGACTCAGCAGGAAAAGGAAATTTTATGATCTATAGAAGAATTTAGGCATTGCAGAAAGATTGCAGAGATGTGGTTCACATATCCAGGTAGAAGGCAAAAAAGAAGCCAAAGCCCAGCTGTAGTTGAAACAGGCCATTATTTTGTCAGACAAGCAGCAAGGCTTTTTAGATGTTAATAGCAAGAGGGAGTCCAAGAAAGCCATCTGAACACTTTGTGCTGAAGGTCATCAAGGAACACGAAAGAGCAGAAATATCCAAGGAGGGTTTTTTTGCCTTATACTGATAGACCTCGGGCTGGGCATTCCTTCAAGTTCAGCCCTGGTGCAGCCTCACCCTCATTCCTGTGTGCTGTGCTGGGCCCTACAGGCTGAGAAGGGTGGGAAGGTCCTTGAATGGTCCAGAGGAGGAGAACAGAGCTGGCGGAAGGGCTGGAAGGCACATCCTGTGAGGAGTGGCTGAGAGCTCTGGGTTTGTCTGGTTTGGAGAGAAGGAGGCTCAGGGGTGACCTCACTGCTCTGTACAGCTGCCTTGGGGGGGACCTGGAGAGGGAGTGCTGGTCTCTTCTCCCTGGGATTCAGCAACAGGATGACTGGGAATTGTGCAAAGTCGTGACAGGGAAGGGTTAGCCTGGACATTAGGAACTGTTTCTTYGCCAAGAGGGTGATCAAACAATGGAACAGGCTTCCTGGAGAGGCAGTTGTAACTTAAAGCATGTCAGTGTTCAAGGAATATTTGGRCAATACTTTTAATACAGTTCTTAACTTTTGTTCAGCCCTGGAGAAGCCTGGCAGTTGGACTAGATGGCCCTTTCCAAATGAAAGGATCTTATTCCCTTTCTTCTGTTCCATTCAGAGAACACTTCTCATTTGGTGTGTGATGGATATAAAATATGGACAGCAGAGAAGTGACCGAATTAGTTTAAAAAAATATTGACATCTCAAAAGCATCAATATTTTTAAAGCTTAATTGACTGTGTATGCAAATACAGTAAAGAGAAAAGGAATGGGTGAGTGTCAGCCCTCCTGAGCAGACCTTCCATTTCTCTCCATCTATCAGTAGTAATTCCTGTATCCTGTGCTTGGCAACACATTGGGAAGCCACAGCAGCCTAGGGCTGTTGCATCAGTATGAGGCTGGCTCCAGAATATAAGAAAAACCTGCTTAAAACTCAAGGTAGTTAAAAAAATTTAAAGGCCTGAGGGGAGAATTTTAGTAATCAGATTTTCTAATKAAATTTTCTATTCTATAAGCTGTTCAATATTCCTATAACTTGTGTTTAACCACGAAATATTTCAGAAAGGTGGTACTTTGATATCAGAGTTTCAGGTGATAAAAATTTACTATGTCTGAACAAGTTGCTCAAACGGTGAATTACTAATAAAACAAAAAAAATTGCATTTTTTAAAATCATAATTGAATTTAAAGATTTGCCCATTCATAATTTCCTGGCTTTTTTATCAAATAATTAGGATTCTGTGGCATGTCCTGATGAAATGCAGGGGCATTCACTGTAAGAAAACTTCTATGCATGTAGACTCATTGATGATAACGAAGACTCTTCTCCAACTTTTAGATAAATGTAGCACATGGAGTGTCTTAGCTGTCTATCAATTGACAGTTTTTCTGCTCTGAGAGTTTTTTATGGCTTTTTCCAAAATCTTTTCTTATGTCTTAATTCCCCCTTTTCAAACAGAGTTGCCAGTATTATTCTTCATGGTGAAGACCTCATATCTTGGCCTGTAGTCTGTATGGTAATTTTCTATACATCTAGAAAGACTTTTTTGTAGGTGTATGGACTGAAAAGCTCATGTTTATTTGATTATTTGTGGTGAGCTATTCCAGTGTAATGCAGTATATGATACCATCTCTCATCCAGTAATCACAGCCTATGTTTTTTTCCTTTGTACATTGCGTGACCTTGCATTTGGCAATGTTCAGCCTCATGTTGATCAAATGAGCCAACTTCACTATATGAATCAGATCAGCCTGGTTTATAACTGACCTATGAACAGTGTAACTTCCCTCTCCACCAGTTTTTTGTATTATCTGCACATTTTACAAGCAATGCTTCCATATTTTATTCCAGTTCATTTACAAAGGTATTGAAGATCAATGGGGTGAGGACAGATTCCTGAATATTTGAACTGGAAGCAACCTCAACAGGAAGATGAGTCTTCATTTATGGGCTACATTTTGTGGTCTATTRGTTAGCCAAGTTTTAATCCCTTTAATACAGGRATTATTGTATTTTGTGATTGCATTGATTTTGTGAGTGCTTTTTTTTCTGCCTCCCCCATTACACTGAGGAGCCAATTCAAACATCACACAGAAGTCTATTCCTCAGCAAATTACCACATTGACTTGGCATTAGGTTTTTAACAAGACYATTTTTAAAAAGTATCATATCAGATAATTAGAAAGGTGGTAGGAGAACATACACCATGTTTCTCATACTTAGATGTCTGCTTGTGGACTTTTTTTATTAGTTTTCTTCCAGCTCATTGGTGGTTGCTCTTTTTGCTTTTGATCCAGTGACCACTGGAACGAAATATATGGCTGACAGGCCTCTTTCTGAAACACTACAAGCCATTCTTATTAATTATGCAAAAGTTCCTATCTCTACTCTTTGTGTTCCATATCAATACACCCACACATTTACTCTGAATCAATATCAGTTWATCAAACAAATAAAACCCTGAATTATTAAGCTGGTGGAGCACAAGTTGGAAGAAAAGGCAGAATATTTTCTGGTTCTGAGAGACCTATCTGTTGACTTTTAATGTGTAGGTTTTGTAGAACAATAAATAATCCTTGTTACTGCAAGCTACTAAGAGAATAACGTTCTTAGGTGACAAAAAACTTACCTGACACTTTCAGTAATCTTGTACAGCTTTTGCTCCATCAGTCCTAACTACAAATTTTAAATGTACACTATGATTTCTATAAAAATTAATAACAATGTATATGGGATCCTGTCCTCTTCCATAATTCAGAGGTATTGTTAGAGTGTTTAACTTTTAAAATGTTTTAACAATCTAAAATTTTAAAATTCTTAGGATTTTTTAAGTTTTTTAAATAAACATTATTAAGTTTATTTAAAAGTTTATTTAAGTTACTCAAAGCTCTAACATATTAAAAAATATTTTTTGTATGATACATCAATCTGCTTTTTTTCCCTGAATGGGGAATTAAAAAATTTAATGAACATTTGTTCCTTCCAAGTCTCATGAATAATTTTCTCTTGCATTATGCTTCTTCCACTCTTGCATTTCACTGGGTTTTGACAGATTTTTATGAATGACTTAATATTTTCTCTATTACTGGTCATACATTGCCAGTAGATGCATTGGTTTTCTAMGTCAATTGTTTTGCTTCTGCCAGCTTTCTGGCATGTCCTCAGTATTTTTGAAGTTCCACTGAATATCTGCAGAAGGAATTTAAAGAACTCATTCAGATTATATAAAGTCAAGTAAATACACATATTTTTACAAGAAGAGGGCCTTAATCTTGATTTAGTCTTTGTGTGCAGTCAGCTAAGAATGTTAAGAAGTGTTGAAAATAAGGTAATTCCATAAAGAGCAGGAATATAATTCTACTTTGGCACTCTTCATTGCTGTCTCAAGATGCAGTATTTGTGTATATTTACATAAAGTAGAAGATAAACAAGTAAATGTTTTTATTTTTATTATGATGAGACAATAGGAATGTAGCTACTATTTTCTAGCACACTCTAGAGCAAACTATTTCATTAAGTATTTCAAGCAGATTACAGACAGATAGAAGTTCTTTCATGAGAATACAAAAATTGAAGCAGCTTAACATATTTGCTTTATTTTTAAAAATAYTAAATATTTTAGGCATAATGSCCTGTACATRCATGCTRKTTTTTGTGTAAAGACAAGAAAAAAGAAGAATTTGGTATGTTTTATATGTCTATGTTGAAATACTTCCAAAAAGTACTGTAGGGGCTTGGAGGGTTTAAAGGGGTGGATTTTTATTTTTCTTCCCSGTGTTCTTATCACATTCATTACATGTGCAGAAATCCCCTTTTACATTTTTGTTTATGAACAGTGAGGTATGAATTATGAASGGCAATTTAATGCTTTTGCTAAAAAGTAGATAAATAACTAATTTGAATCCATGGAAAAACACAGAGTTACTCYTTGTAAGACCTTTGCACTTACTGTAATGTCATAATATGAAGTTACAGCATTAAATTTACTGAAGAAATTGACTATAACTCTGCTGATGYCTGTGTAACAGCTCTGAATTACATCAGTTCTGAACTGTGTTTTCTAATGTGCCTAAGTATTTTATTTGGTGAATGAGTTATTCATCAAAAAGTTCGCTTGGGATTTTTCAGATATCTAGTGGAAAGTTCTGACTAAAATGTCAAAATGTTTCATTTAAGGTAAGAAGCCTAAAAGTTAGGCTCATGAGAAAGGTAGACACA
Source organism: Alauda arvensis (assembly GCA_902810485.1). Classification (NCBI taxonomy): domain Eukaryota; kingdom Metazoa; phylum Chordata; class Aves; order Passeriformes; family Alaudidae; genus Alauda; species Alauda arvensis. The sequence goes on along the minus strand of CADDXX010001062.1, from coordinate 100,268 downwards.
AGTTTCACCTTGGTCCTTGGACGACCAGAGGAATCTCTGTTGGCTCATTAAGCAAGASGCAAGGACTGTTTTCTGGAAATCAGAAAATGTTTGAAGCCTATTAGCCTGTGGCAGGGAATGGCTTTGAATCCAAGTCTTTTCTCTCTCAGGAGGCTATTGCATACCTGARTACTTAATATTTGATGCAGGTTTATTGCAACATTTTCCTTGCAGGTGCTCCAGTTTCAGGGGAAGAAAAAGAACTTCAAGTTTAATCAGCTGAGGACCTGGAGCTGAAGAGAGACAGTGATACAGCTTCCAGGTCGATGTTGRTACTGTTGAGATTTACCTTATCCTGCGATGGGATTCTCTCAGCATGTCCTTTTRAGGCTGTATCACGACCTACTGATGCCCACAGCCAAGTCACAAAACTATTTCCAATGTTTCTCTCTGTTGTTGTAAGGAACAGCCTCTCAAATGGAGGTCTGATAAACACAGGGGAGCGATGTTACCGTAGTTTTCTACAAACATTTTTCAAGTTGCTGCAAAATGGAGTAGCATTGAATATTCAGTAATGATTTTTCCATTCCCTCTAGCCATGGTGGAATAGGTATGCTGTGAACACAACAGCCTSTAAAGGCTCCACCTCTCTTTACAACAAATTTCAATTTCATACACATCAAATTTCAAATACAAGCAAACACGAATTTGAAATAGGACTGGAAATAACCCCTCAAATTTATATTAGTAAACACACTTTAATTCGTTTAGGTACATATACCCAGTGTTAATGAATCAGAAATACAAGGTGGAAACACTTATTTCACACTTTATCTTCTTTTTTAAGACTTTATCAAAGTCTTCTTTTTTTTCCCCACTCAGATTACCAAAACCCAATTAAAGTTTAGTTCTCAGGTTTGTCCATGAGCCAAATTATAGTCCTTACTTTACTTATTACTTGTATGTCTTATTATCCAGCTGGTTTATGACAAGTTAAAACAGTCAATATTCTCTATGTAGAAATCCCAGCTGCAGCCAGATCACAATGGCTTTACCTTCCAGATGSAATATATGATCTTCACAAACAAACATAAACAAAGAATTAGACTGCTATTCTGCCAACTACTATTAAATTACTCAAAGTAAGGAAAGGTGGAAATAGACAGAAATCCTCCCCATCTGAACTAAATAAATAGCTGAAGCTTTTGAAATGTGATATATACTGGGAGTATTGGCTGCCCAGGGTTTTGTAAGTTTTTCTTTCTTTTATTCTGAAAGAATGTCACCTATTCAGTATTTTTGTCACAGGCTGAGGACAACTAGAGTTGTTAAGTGTATGCTTTGGTGAGCAACTTGCCACTTTGCCTGCTAATTTTTTTAATAATACACTAGTGTTTTAAATATTTTAGATTGTTTCTAATTTGGAAAGTGAGTACAATTAAATAATTAATGAAGCATTATAGGTGATAAAACCAAGATATATTGAAACAGCATTCCACTGCCCAAACAGTAATTTTTTTTTTTAATTGAAGAGGATATTTTTAGGTTTGAATGGATATTTTCAGGTTTGAATGTTAACACCACCTCATCATTTTTGTTTTTCTTTCAAATACTTTGGTATATTCAAACCAACAGGAAGAAAATAATTCAGGTCATTAGAAAGGATTACAGTAGAGGAGCCTAGAAAGTACACTGGAAATAGAAATCATCTCTGTTCATTTTGAAATTACACTAAATATGAAAACATGATAGGGAATCCAGAATAAAATATTTGTGTTTGGAGAGTGAATAAGGAACAACCCATTATTATCTGAAAAGCCTATTAGTCCTTCCTTTTGAATTTGGCTTGGGAATATTTCTGCCAGAAATGGCAGAATTAGGTCCTGGAGGTCAGAACTGCAATGAATGTGTGTATGATGTTATAGTAGAAAAACTCCTTCTGAAAGATGAACAGTATGCCAGAGACACTATAGTCACAGACAATTTCAAATTATTTAATGATTGAGATACTGGTTCTAGATTCAAAATTAAGTCAGTTTGAAATTGAAATACATTTTTCACCAGAATCAAAGCTAGGCCAGGCTATTGAATACTGGCAAGCTKCCAGAAAACCTTCCCATTTCCTTATATTAGCCCTCTGTAGATAATTTTATTAAATGGCAAGTCAGATGACCTTTTTTATCTTAAGTTTCCATTCATTAAAGTAGTAAGCACTACTGTGTATCCTCCAGAAGCCTTGGTTGTGAAGATTTCAGTATAAAAATGATAGGAATTCTACTTTTAGTTAGTTAACACTGATAAAAAGATTAATTTCTGACTTTATGACTACTAAAATATATATATTAATAATGAGGCATTRTGAGTACCTTATTGAAAATAATTAGCCTTTGGGAGAGAAGATTATTCTAGTCCCTAAGTCTTAATACCTCAGATTAGTAAGTTAAAGAGGTCTGGTTAAAATTATGTGAAAAACTGTAACATTCCTACTTCTATTTCCTACTGCTCAATGAGTGTGGAAAGAAATTGTCATTTTTATCTTGAAAATCTTATATGGTGACTACACTTGTGCAGAAGAAGGAGTTCCATGGCACTTTGTAATGTATTTGTGTTTCTGTACCTGAGAGTAAAATTGTGGGTATGACAGCACACAATGCTTCAGTAACTATCTTAATAATTTTAATTGCAGAAAATTTTCCATGAAACCTGGAATGAAAAAAAATGCTACTGACTGGGAAACATTCAAGATGAAAAAGAACATCAAAATATGTGTGATACTGCCTTTGAGGGAACCTATCATAGATTCAAACTTTAGCAGCTGTTGGCATAGCAAAATATATATTGGCTTCATCACTGCAACAGGTAATTCTTTATCTCTGGYCAATTATCTTAGTAATTTTGGACTAATTGGAACAATGGCAGCTTTAAATAACCAGGAATCTATCCTGAACTTCCAAGCTCCAAACCAGCATTCCAGAAGCTAGTGACAACATGTCAAAAAGTTATCCTCAAAACYCAAATATAAGACAGAAATTATTATTCTGTTCAATCCTTAATGGACTACATCAGGAGTACTGCATCCAAATATATAAGAAATGTCGAAAAAGTGGAAAGTCCAAAAGAGGGCAACCTGAASCACAAAACATAAAAGAAATTTAAGGTGGCTCTGCTGTGAGAAGGGAAAGAAACTAGAAAATTACCAGAAGTCCTTTCAAATCAAAATTCTTCTGTGATGCTACAATTCTATCTATTTTGATCTTCAGTTAGAATTTGTAAAGTATTTTTGCTGTATCAGTGGAACATGGGTTGTAGAAGCCAATTTCTGCAAGCTTCGCATTTTGAAAAAGAAAAAAAGACAGTCTACTCCTGAAATATGCAGCAGAATGTTTCTACTGGTAGATAAAATGGAAGTTTACCAAAAGAAGATCAAAAATAAAAGAAAAATAATGCTGAATTTGATATCTAAGTCATGATTAAGTAACACCGTGGAAGGTATTGTTTTATTGTCAAGAATCAGCAGACAAAGATGGAACAGAATGAGGGAAAGGAGAATATAATTAAATTTTTTGGCAAAAGTAATCCCTGTGGTCTCTTTGGTAAACTGCAATGTTGGGAAACTATTCTTAAAAATCAAAGTGAAAACTGATTTGCACTTGGAACACACAAACCAGAAACACTCTTGGTTTTTATGTGGCCATTAAAAGGTGAATAAATATTTTTTTTCTGTCGTGGTGGGTGCCTGTTAAAGCACAAGYATTTCTAAAGAATGAGATGAAGACGGGGTTCTTACATCTGGAAGATACCCAAATTAACTGAACTGGCTTCAGTGAATTTACCCTAGACTTGCAAGGTGTAATTAAGGACAGAACTTGATTCTTTGTGTTTCAGAACAGTCAATGAATCTACATTTCTATTTTTACTCTGGAAGTGAGAAAAACTTTTCAAAATAATGTCAAAACAGCACATAGCAGCTAGCACCAAACCACCTGAATGAACTGTTGGAGACCTGGCTTGGCCTCAAAGATCTCTCCCAGGTTTCACAGGAGAAATATTACTTCTCCTTTACAGTTCACATATAAGACATACAGCCTGGTAAAATTGGAGMATCAGAGATCAAATCAGGCTTACTCAGAAGTCAGATAAGATTTTAAAGGTAAAGGTGCACACATATGGACATATGCAAAATCTCAATGTGGCAGTTCTTTCAAGARTATAGTAATATTTTAGTTAGAGCATAACATTAAAGTTTCAGGTCTGGCTTTCACAGCAACTCTGTGGAAACAATTTAATAGTGTTATTAATGATTGAGGGATTTAGACCATTGCTAAATGAAATWTAATCCTGTTTGACTGAAAACTTTATTAAAAATGGCTAATAATTCATACCAAAAATTCAATTTCTGGAGTGAACATCTTGTCCATATTTTGTCCCATTCCCTGAAGCAACTTTCTTCTGTTAAGTCTCTTTGCATCTACTTCTGGATTGTTCCTCTAATATTTTATAGAGAAAACAAAAAAAACAAAACAAAAAAAAAAAAGGGGCTTTTTCCCCACTTGAGAAAATGATTGTGTTTCTTTAGATCCAGGTTCTGGGGCTGGTGCTGAAGGCTTTCTTTACAGAAAGGAGATATTCTTTTTCTATCAAGTTCCCAGGACAGAAGAYGTAGGAGACGATGTCTCCTAATGTTTCCTAACCTTTCTAATCTGACTACCTTCTTCCTGAAGAGACACCAGAGAAGCCTGTGATCTCCAAAGAGTAACAGGATAGCTCRCACATGGCCCTCAAACAGAAGGAATTGTAAAAGATGAAAGACAAGCTCTCAAAGTTGAAAAGCCTTATCCCTGCTTTGCAACTCGTTCTCTGAAATTCTTAAGCAGTATTGATGCCAGGCATGAAGGGAAAAAGGGGAGATGTTTTATCCCTTTCTAACTCAGATTTTTTTGAGTAGAATTCAGCCAGAGAGACACTCAGTGATAAAACTACCACTTTTAATCCTGATACAGCCCCCGTTTTACCATTATCTCACCTCAGGGAAGAACAGATCTCTGGCTTATTTCCAGGAAGACCTCCATTCTTGAGATATGAATAAATTTCAACTGGCAAGGAGTGTGATCCAGACCACAAAACTGCAGCCAAGCTCCTTGTTCAYCGAGTTCTAAACTCAATACTTGGCCAGGGATATTGGAATGAAAACCTGCAGAGCAAAGTGTTTTGCAGAGTTACACAGACCCACACCACTGAAGCCCAGCCACTGCTCTATGGTCCAGTGCTCAGGATGGGAAGTGGGGCTGCAGGCTGAAGCCAAACTCAAACTGGCAACTAGAAGGACATAGATCTAGGAAAATAATACCCTTTTCAACTCCAAGAGAGGAAAAAATATTGAMGTTTTAAAATAACTTCTTTAGTTTAAACATGTTAAATACCTCCAATACCATGAAGAAGGAAAATGAAAAAAAAAAAAAATAGGAAGTGTTCCAGGTAAATTTCCTTCAGGAAGTGTGTTAGGAAAAGACACAGATTCTTTAGGGAACAGAAAAAGGAATTTATTTACAAAGGAAACTATTATTTGAAGAGCCGGAGGAACACAGACATTAAATAAGAAACCTACAAAAGTTGAGTGGAATTAGTCTGAAAAATATATCAAGTTGGATATGCAGAAAGACATCCTTTTATTTTGATTTTACTTACCCTCCATTGCCCAAAACAAAATTAATATTTTAATTCAGTTTTCTGTAAAAAAATACAGCACTGAATCAGCTTCAAACACAAATCACAAAGCTTAAGGAATAGGTGGTCAGAACAAAGAGAACTTGTATGTGTCTGTTATCTGAAATAAATCCAAGGTGTTTGTTCACTCTGAAGTATGTAGCTGCCTCTCCACAGGTGTATAAGCTGATGATCCAGCTCTCAAGCACACTCTAGTAGTTAGTATTCATTCATGAAGGAGAATCTAATTTTAAGAGGTYTCTTTTATACCCTAAACACTTTGTAGTCTATTCAAATTCAAATTTGCAAATACTCTGAGGCTTTCTTAATGATCCCAAATCAAAAGGCAATTTAGATGCTTCTTGATTCCTAACGAGTGGCTGCCCCCACCTYCTCTCAAAATGCTAACAGCAGGCAGCTGTCATCACCTGTGTATGTGGCAATCAGTGTCTCCTGGCAGCTTCTCTGGAGCACAGYTAAATCATGACCAAATCTTAACCCAACCTAAGAAATAATTTTTGATCAAWATGGCAGCAGGCTCAAATTCCTGAAGATTTCCTAATACTTTTTCAGCACAATGAAGCTTTTACTTCATACAAATATCCTACTTATTACCCATAGTTAATATGGTAACAAAACCGAGATATTTGCAAGTAGTTAATTTTTCAACAGACAATGAACCTCTTGGTGGTATCATCAAAACTATCTGGGCCCAGCCATCCACTTTTAAACACAGCAAGAGAACATCTGTCCAAACCATGGGCTGTCAGCTTTTCTGAGAGAAACTATCGGAAACTCTATTGAAGGCTTCATTGAAGTCCAGGTAGATAAAAATCACAGCCTTTCCCTCATCCAACCTGGCCATAAAAAGACATCAGGGTGGCCAGGCAGGACCTGCTCTTCCTAAACCCCTGCTGGCTGGGCCTGATCCCTTGGTTTTACAGTATGTGCCACGTCACTACTTAGGATGATCTGTTCCATAACCTTCCCTGGCACCAAGGTCAGGCTGGCAGGCCTGTATTTTCCTGGGTCCTCCTTCCCACACTTCTTGTTTGTGGGCCTCACACTGGCCAACCTCCACTCATCTGGGAGCTCTCCAGTTAACCAGGACTGATGATAAATGATGGAGAAGGGCTTGGTGAGCCGTTCTGCCAGCTCCCTCAGCACCCTTGGGTGTATCTTAGCCAACCCTATTGAGTCACAATTGTCAAAGTGGCAGGTCCCCCTATCTATTGCCTCCTGTCACCCAGGTCACAGAGTGAGGATAACCAGTCTTGCTGTTAAAAAGACTGAGACAAAGGCATTAAGTACCTCACCCTCTTCCTCACCCTTAGTGACAATGTTCCACACAATGTCCAATAGAGACTGGAAATTTTCCWTGGCCCTTCTTTTGTTGTTAATATGCCTTTAAAAACACCTTTTCTTTTTGGTGTATTTATAAAAATAAGTCTTATTATCTTTTACATTGATTGCCACACAGAGCTGAACTTCTGCCTTTCCAATTTTGTCTCTTTATGATCTACTGAGATCGCTACACACTTGATAAGTCTGCCCCTTCTTCCAAATCTCATAAATTCTCTTTTTTCCCCCTGAGTGGCAACAAAAGCTCCCTATTCAGCCAGATGGCTTTTCTTCCATGCTGGCTTGTTTGTAAGCACATAAGGGACAGTCCACTCCTACATCTTTAATATTTCCTTCTTGAAGTGTCCAGTCTTCCTGATCCCCTTTGTTTTCAAGGACTCTTTCCCATGGGACTCTCCAAACCACTCACTTCAGCAGGTCAAAGACAACCCTCCAGAATTCCAAAGCAGGGGTTTTGTTGACCCCCGTTTTTATTTCACCCAGAACTGAAATCTCAGTTCACATTCACTGCGTCCAAGTCTGTCTCTGACTACCACATCTCCCACGAGACTTTCTCTGTTCATAAACAGCAGATCTAGGTGGGAACAGCCCTGGTAGGCTCAATTACCAACTGTGTCAGGAAGTCACCTTCCACACACTCTGATACATCTGGGGGAGACACAAGCATGTCACCAACCTGTCTCCTTTGTCAAGCAACTGCTTGTTTTAGGAAACAGTAAAAAGCAAACCTTTTTTTTAAAGGGTATGAAATTATTAAGTTGGAAGTATGTGGCAGACTACTTCAACGAAATGGAATAAAGGGAAAACTTGCATATATAGGGACATCACCAGCAACAAATCTTCCAGCACTTCCCAGGAATGAAACTAAGAGTAGGTTCATGTTTCTTTTCATAGTGAACAAGTCACCAAGAATCCTTTCTACAATCACAGCAAAAGTACCTAGGTTTTCCCTTGTCACCCTTGTTCACAAAAATGCTAGATTCTTACACATCCCCAATATGTATCACAGAAACAGCTGTGCTGAGGAATGTCAGTGACATCAGAGATACGACATTAAAGGCAATTTTTGGTAGATGACTGCAATTAAAAGAATTTCTTTGCTCMCTTTGTATTTATGCTGGAAAAGATCTGAGATAACTTAGTCCAACCATGTCAACAAGACCATGCACTAAGTGCCTTGTCCAGTTATTTTTTTGCACACTTTCAGGAACTTGGATTCCATCACCATTCTGGGCAGTCCATTCTAATGTTTAGTAACCCTTTCCAAAAACAAATTACTCCTGCTGCCCAGCCTGAATCTCCCCTGGTTCTGCTCGAGTCTGTGTCCTCTCCTCCTGTCACTAGTTGCCTGCATGTGATAATTTTGAAATTATACATTTCTGTATGTGTTCCGTGAAATAGCTGAAAGTATGTGACCCTGCTAGATTATCCTTTGTCATATCTTTATTTTTGGTACTTACAACTACTAAGAAATTGCCTTAATTCTGATGAATTTTATATTGTGATAGATTCTCAGCTCATTCAAGTTTATGTGCCAACTTTTCAAACAAGAGCAAAATATCAAAACTGCATCTCTATTAGAAAACCAGGYTATTTTGCACTTTTAATTCCTTTCAAGTACTTTTTAAAGAATTGGATGAAGAAAGACTTCAGGGAAGAACATGGAGAACTGAACTTTCATAAGAAAAATAAGAAAATAGAAAAAAAAAGGAAAAGAAAAAAAAWTTTCCAAAAGAGATTTTATGGCTTTTCTCACTGCCAATAATTTGTGTGGAAAGATAGTATTTTCATGTGTGTTTAATCCTATGCCTAGGCAGCTGCTGGTGCAGTAGCTATCTGAAACAAATTAGAGGGCAGTTAAAGTGACATTTTCCACAATCAAGAACAAAGCAGGACCAGTTAGTATGAGGACAGCTTGTTCTTGTTGCTAATGTGTTTAAAATCTTGCTGCACATAATTTAAAACAGCTCTTGAGTGTGGATGCCGGCTCTGGTTTCCGAGGTCTAGTGCTAAATCAAAACCAAATGGAGAGAGTTGAATTAGAAAATGACAAATTATACATTGACATCTCCTGCTCTTGCTAGTGAGAAGGGCTTTTTTTTTTTTTTCTCATCTTTGATATTGATTTAAAAGTTAATTTCCCTCAATATTAAAATATTTAATGGATGACAGCTGGTTGAAATCTAAAGCTTGCAGCTAGGTATCTGCTGAAGGAAAGCTCTCAACTATGATGGCAGAYATAACACACTTACAAATTACTTAAAGGTGCATTACCTTTACTATTAAAAAAGTAGATGTTAAGATTCAGTGCCTTTTAAAGGGTTGACCTGAATTCAAAAGCTTTATTCAACACAACTTTTCATTTTGCCACAAGGTGAGGTACACTGGCTGATCTCCTAGGAATGCAAAAAATGGTTAAGTATAAAAAATATCCTGTCATTTGAAAATTAAATTTTATTTTGAAAATTATACCTAGAGAAAAAGAATACAAACAATCATGTTTTTCTTGCTTTTTTTGCTTGATATATTCTTTGTTTGATATATACCATGTGATATGTGTTCTTAGGTGAGAAACCTAAATTTTTAAAGGTCAGAGGAAAAATACTGCTGATTTCAGCTAGACCTGGAACTCTTTGAGTTGCAATGGAAATAATAGCTGGATAAYGTAAAGATAAATAAAATTAAATGGCATTAAAATAATTATAATGCTCTTTCTGAAAACAATATATGTTGGAAATATCATATCATTAATATTGAGTCTCAGTAAGAAAGTAGTATTTAAATGATAATTGTTTTTACACTGATATTTATGTGATACCTATGTATTTGATAGATTTAGTAGGAAAATATTAGTGTTGAATACTATCTTTCCTTGCATTTTCTGAAAAAAAAAAACAGCAGTGCTAATATGAGCCTCATTTTTATTAAAAGATAATTGACCTTTTCCAAGATCCTCTGTAATGTAGTTTGAATTTTGGGAGAAATATATAGAAACTGCAGGGATTTTTTAAGTTTATAAAAACCCAAGTCAGATGTGTTTTGTCATCAAGAAATTAACTGAAAATACGAGGGACCAATGCYAATACCATCAGACCTAGCTATTCCCCAAATAAGCATTGGGGCCACCCTGGGTTTATAAGCACAAGACACAATATAATTGTCAGYCTCTCCTATGATGCGTGACTGAGACACTGATCCATTTTTCTTCACTACCTGGAGTCAAACATGGTCCTCCAGCTGCACTGTGCAGCAAAGCTAAGGTTGTGACAAAAACTGCTCGCCCAATCTGATCTAATTCTGCAGTACCTCTGTCTCCTTGGATCAAAACTGAGCATCTGGGCATGACAGAATATAGAGTCAAAAAAATGATCCTCGAAGAAACAGGAAGCAAGTGAGTAAAAAGAGACAAAAGAATAATGATTAACCCAATTAATTGTATAGATGAGAAATTGACAAGAAAACAAAAGGTACAGACAGACATTTCATAGGATTAAAAAAAGATWTGTACATGAAAAAAGCATGTGAGGCTAAAAAGTAAACCACAGCGTATAAACTGAAGCTATTATGAGTATAGAGGATAAAATGAAATACTGAATGCTGAATCCAAGAGGGTAACTATGGTTTACCAAACTCTTCRCAAGTCAAATCCAAATATCAAGTCAAAGACAGATTGAAAATCTTTGCTTGCGGGAAGATACATAAAGAAGATATAGTAGACCACATACTAGATTACTCACACGAATACTGAAGTTATTTATAATGGCTGAGTTTGAAACAATTTTAAAATTCGTAAGAGAATTTAAGCTCCTGAGCCCATAAGAGAAAATTTTCAATGTAAAGCTAACAATTGCTATTTTGTCACTTTCATCTCTATTTGCAAGCTTACCTTTGAGAATGCAYTTTTGACATGATATCTCTATATTCATTTCTGGTGCTAAGTATTGCCYGTGTTTAAAGGACAGACATAATTTTACACATATTTAAAGGACAGTCATTTCTGCACATTTAAAGGTACTCTCTCTGAGTAATTTATTTGTCAAGCATGCTATTTTTATTTCTTTGTAGTATGGTCATACATCCATTTGCTACAGACTATTGATTTTTTATTTTAAAGGACATGTGGACACCTCCCCTGCTCCTCACCTACTTCTAAAAGCTTTACAGCCTTACTAATCCAAGATCATGATTCCTACACTACTATGGTCATGCACATGTAATATAATGTTTCATTATCATTAAACATGATTTGTGAAAACAAAGAAGAAAAACAGAAGAAAGTAATGGAAACAAATGTCCTGTTGAAATATTTGTATTAGAGGTATAAAGCATTTGATCAGAATTTATGGCATTTTTTGTTAGTATTTTATCAGTTGAAAGCTGTCTATACTTCAAAATACTTTGGACACTGAAAAGAGGAAGTACTATACTAAAAATAACTCCATAATGCCACAGGACATGAGAAAAACGCTTGTTAAGAATGTCATGTTTGTATGCAGGTTAGAAAAAACCAGTATATTCAATATAAAAATTGTGTTTAATATTGACATTCGATTCTATGGCTGTTGATACAGCACAAAACTTGCTGAGAGTATAGTCTCAGCAAAATCTGGTATAATGAATACTTGCATGAAAGCTGAACATATGAACAGGGCTGTGTTAGTTAATGAGCCTAACAAATTAGTAAATAATCATGAAGCAAGTGACACTTTAGGGAGTGATATTACAGTGGYAGGCAGTCTCTRTCTTATAACAATATAAATTTGTTCTTGCATARTTTTGAGGAAATGGGCCAAAGCATCAATGTCTATAAACCTGGAGGATTACAATGTGAATTGAGGTCTGGTGTACCTATCAGACTACAGAAACAGCCCCCTTACTCAGAAATATTTAGAAACTGCCAAATTATTTTAAAATATGTCCTACTAGAGATAAGACCTAGTTTACTTCTCAGAAGCAGGCCTACTGTATTCTAAAAGAAAGGGATTGTGAGGGGTTAGTTAGATTATACTGCAATATTTACATGGATATTTAACCTAGACATTAAGATCATAGGCATATCAGGTTATTGGAATTACTGAGAGGACTATTTCAGTTAACAGGGATTTTTCTTATGCTTGCCTTCCCTCTTTTGCTGTTGAAGTTCATAACAGCAAATAAACTCAGGCTCAAACTCTGAAATAAGRTAAATGCCATAAAACACATTATGARGTATWTTGCAAATATTTACATGATCCTTTTTCTTTGAACTTGATACCATTACACAGTGGATAAAACTGTTCAATTTTAGTTTAGACTTTGTTTCCTAGATTATCAGACTAAAGCTTGCTACTTAAGTAAAATAGAGATAAACTATAKACGTATTTCCAGGTAAAGGTTGCTTTCCCTTTTGACGTCAATTGCAGAGCTAAGTGCAGCCATGGACAGTTTTTATTCTACATACTATTTGCATAAATGACTCAATAGAAAAGACTAAAGATATAGAAAATCTTTTTCCTCTTGTTATTCCAACTCCCAGCAGCTTCATCAACATCAAATTACTGCCAAAATAATGTTCAGTCTCTTGAAAATGTGGATAAATGGTCCTTTCCCTGACTAATTTAGAAGGCCTGCACCACCAGATCCACAGAAAATATTTCCATTTCGATTACCAAAAYTTACAACATTTTTGATGCTTTGCCTCACAAGCTGTTCACAAATCTGTTTCTGTATGGTTTTTGCTACATTGATTAATGGACKAGGCCCGAGTTCCCTCATATATAACAAAGTATTTCTACCATAGGAATATTATCCCCTCACTCTGGAATACCTAGAATCACTAGACAAAAATCACAGAAGCTTCGTTTCCAAATATTTTGTGGCCAGATTGARAAAGGAAGATGCAAATCCTTTACAAAGATAAAAAGAAGACAGTGCTTCAAGTGAAGATGCACTTCCAAAGAAACCCACAGGACTGTTCAAGCCTGGTTATCTTGCTGAATCCAGACTTGAACAGTGATGGGAGATCTTCCCCAGAAGAATATGATTGGATGAAAACCTCTACCACACCAGTGCCTCTTAACATCTTATTGCTTATTAACTTCCAAGCAGACGAAGGAAGCTTCCTCCATTTCTGCCTATTTCTCTGTTGCTACATTGCTGTTTGTTGTGCCTCCTGCATTTGAGATGCTTCAGGTTTCTCTTTTTGTTCAAAACCACATTTTTTATGGATTTAAAAATATTCCTCTTGAGAGGAACCCCATAGACAGCTTAGAAAGCAGAGGGAGGAAAGAGACATGTAGGAGCCTAATTACAGATTTAAAGCATAGTAATTAACWGTTGAAAAATCACAGGTTCAGTGATCTCTAAAGGGACTATTTTTTGAGATAAAGAGTACCACTGTTATGGTTAAACTTTTGCAACAAAGAGAAGGCGGAAGCTTATGAGAGTTTCAGAAGAKGAATGCCAGGACACTACTACAACACAGGAGACAATGCTACTCTCAGTATTTTCAGACAAGGAAGTTCAAACAAGTTCCCTTGTTAAAAACTCCTTACTACTCTTTAGGTTAAAAATGTCACCAGACTAGCTGAGGATATTCTCTTTATAGGCCTATACCATAAGAGGTATTTCTTGGAACATTTCTTGGAAAAACCATAAGTCAAAAGGATGCAGCTCCTCAGGTGCCTCTAAAATGTTATGTGCTCTCTTCTGAAAATAATACAAATATAGTGAATATAATGATTTTTTTGTTGCCTGGGCATCTCCAGAGAGATGTACATATGACTGAAAAGTGACCCTACTGGAGCACTGCAAAGTATGTCATACTTAAAATACAGACACTAGAAWCTGCTGTTCACTTTTTAAGTGCAAAATTTTTCAGGTTTAATAATGAGGAAGAATAACTACAGTATTTCTGATGGTAGGAAATTGTTTCTCTCCTACTTCACCCCCACCCCCAGCACACCTGGAATCTTTTGAGGGTGGGGGAAGAAAAAGACTCTTAAAATAACAGCTTTTTAAACTTTTGACAGATCTAACAAAAAGGAAACTTAAAGATTCCATTTAATGCTACTGCCTGCTGCTTAACTAGAGTCATAAGGTCACTCGGTAACACACTTCTTTTGTGCACATCTATGTAATGGCATAAAAGGGAAAGCTGCCAATTCTCTAACTGGGTAATAAGTTTTCTGTCCCCTTCTGCCCCACCCATTTGCTTCCTCCCTTCCAACCCTAAACCCACTGCCCAGACTTCCAGGATCATTGCTTTAAGACCTGAAAAGTCTCTGCTTAGAAGTAGTATTGAYCCTGTAAATAGATTTCTCTCTATTGTCCCATATGTTCTTTACCTAAAGATTATATCACTGTATTSTAAAACAGATTTCATAAARTGCTGAGGACTAAAATGTCACTGTAAAGCACCTARTAGAATACTGTTTTTTAAAWATGATAACATTTTTTGTTCCTATTGCACTGATTTTCACAGTATGTGCAGCTTGCATACACTCTGTCTTTGGGCTGTTACAAAAACAATTACAAGAGCTTTCGTTTTCTCTTCTCCTTAGAGAAAAAATTTGTTGAACAAGAAATCTGAACTACAATGTAAAATTTCAGAAATATTTCAAATTTATTTACACTTCCCTTTTACATTTCAATAATCTCATTAATTTAAGGTGCTTATKCAAGCACTTTGATTAAATTCAATAATTCACTATGAATGTGCCTTGTGTAGGTGGAGCTCCAGTTACAAAATACTATGGTATGATGAACATATTAAACTACTTCTCTTTTCTAGAAAAAGAACCCTTCAAACCTGCAATAATACTATCTCTTTTGCATTCTTTCCCCATTCTTTCTTTTCTGTGAAAGTTTAAACAAAAGAGGCAAATGACCTGTTGATAAAAATCAGTAAAAAATGGTTTTTTGGGTTTTATGTATAAGCCACTCCAGAAAAAGAACTGGATTATTATAGAAAACAAAGTATCACCTGCATATAGTGAGCAATCCAAACTCTCTTTTAGTTTCTGTGAACAGCATTTGTATTAATGAACAGTTGTGAATTGTGGTATAACACAGTCCTGCCCAAGTGGTATCTTTCTCCAAAGAGGTATAATGGGGCATGTTTTGTTAAATCTATTAGATTTAACAAAATAGATTTTTGATCACTCATTTTGCAGGTAGGATTTCATCTATGGTAATAGGATATCATTACRTAAAAGACACAATAAATATTTTATATTAAGAACAGTTCCAATCCCCAAAATTAGACTTGCTAACATCTGCTTTCTGTTATATACTGCTGTATTTTTGGCTGAGAATTATGTAGATCACAAATAYGTAACTAACCATTTCCTCAAAAGAAGGGTCTGGCACACTRACTGAGGTCATAGAGTTTGAATGGSCTCTTAAACTGAAATTTTTGCACCAAACCTTAGATAAGCAAGATATATTAGGAGAACCTATTCATACCAGTAAGAGCCAAATACACCTTCTCCATGAAGAAAATATGAATGATACCTTTCAGTCATTGAGATAGCTCTGGCATGACCTCTTATATATTTCCCCTGTGTATTGTCCCACTGCTGGGGCTCTTCTTGTGCCTCCTCCTGTTGAGAACCATCTGGAGGTTTTWTTCAAAGAACAAAATGAAGAAAGAACCATTTCGGTGCAGGGTGAAGATGTTGCATGGACATCACTATGAGACTCAGTCAGTGCATTCTACTACATGTTACTGCACAGTAAACTGTCCATGATAATTTTCTTGCCCTATAGAAAATCACATGCCTCCAATTAAGTCCCTACCAGATGACAGCAACAGTAAACATGAATATGGCTCAACTCAGGTCATTAATAGGAATTATTTTTTCTTTTTTCTTAAGAAGACACCACACCATCTGCTGAAATAAAATAATGTTTTGCAACAAGATTTTTAGARCATTTAAAAAGACATCACAGGTGCCTGTTCTTTTCTATAATGTAAGTTTTCACTGAAGTATCCTTGTGGTGAAATGCCAAATTGTCTATCTCATTCCCTACATAACTTTAGTGCTTCAAATACAGTTCCATGTCACAGCAGGGCTTGTGTTAGAGAGACACAGATTCTTAGTCATCAGCATGAAAAGGGTCCCAGTTTATTCTTCCTCACAACTCAGCCATCCTGACTCCAACTGTTCACTGACTCTGACTATAGCAAGCTCTTACTGGAGGCTTCCCTTGAAGACTCTGACTACAGGCTCCAGCAGTAGGCTCAGACTGACCTCACTGCAGCAATTCTCTCTCCCACTTGGTCAGTCTCTGTTTGGTCCCTCCTTCCTCCCCTTAGTCCTCCTCTGAATCCTTCACTCTTCAGTTCCTCACCTTGTAGAGAACGTGGACATGAGGTTTCTTTGGAATGAGGTTTGAGCTATCCCAAACTGGGCCTCAAGTTTTGGGCCTGTACTAGGAATTAAGAAGCCTTTGTGGTGCAGTTAGAAATTAGATTAAGGTGTGTGCATTTTTTAGATAGGATAGTTAGGGTGAATTTTTGGTAGCTACCTTAAATTAGGATTGTTTTGCTTTCTTTTAACTCCCTGTACCAATTAGTGTGCACCTGTAACTGTAAACTATCTCAACTGTATTTAACCAGACATCTTGAGGAATAAAGGGGAGAATGCATGATGTAATCACGTTGATTAGAAGTCTGTGTTGCTCTGTCCCAGCTTCCAGGATTAATTAGTGACCCTGGCTTTGTCACCTGACCAGCCAACCCACCCTTTTATCACACTCATTCTTATTGGATATGGCTGTGGCCTATTAAGGGTGAGGTTGTTTTTGGTAATTAATACAGCTGTGACTCATCAGGGGYGAGGTTGCCTGTAATCCATTCTCCAGTTCCAGTCTTCAATGGATGATTTTTCATGTCAAGTGCTGGTAAAATAATACAACATACACAGAGACTTTACAAAAGACATAACAAGAGATACAGTCATTGCACAAAAATAAATAATTGGTACACAGTTAACAAATTACTTCTCCAATCAGAAATATTTATATCCACCCTGTCTTCATGTCTCCTTTTATTCTGGTTACTAAACTTTGAAAGAAGAAATTAACCTAAACAGAAATCTCCAAATCCTTTTATTAAAAACAACATGACCATAAAGCCAAGATTTGCCTGACAGTTGATCCTAGCTCTTTCATTCAGTAAAATAAATGTTTYCTGATGTCATTCAGCAGCATCCTGAATTGGCTTCTACATTTTTGCTTTAAATTAGCATTACAGTGCTGTTCAGCACCAGCAGGGTTTGAAGTTCCAACACCATCTGTGGCAGTTGCAATTTCTCATGGATGAAGATAAGGAATCACAATGTATTCTCAGCATTCACACTTGTTTCTTAGTCACTTAAAAGGACTGCAGACTGCAGCTGCACTGAAARTTAATTCTTCACGATACACTAAGAAGGTAACAGGACTACTTGTAAAATTAGTCAAAGCGTGGTGAAAACTTCCTGATATTAGTGTGTGTGGGAGCCCATACACATGACTAGAGCTTAGGCTGGTGTTTAATGAGACCACCTCACAGAGAAAGATCTAGCCCTGCTAGTCTAGTATGTACTGTACTAGATTTCAGCTTGGCTGAAAGGAGATGGAACCAGAGCTGTAAGTTCTATCTAATGTCTTGATTGCAAATCTAAGAGGTGGATCATGTYAATGTCTCCACTGATTTTCTTGTGTTAGGAGGAGACCTCATTTTTCCAAGATGGCAGATACACACTGTGGAAACATTTTACAGGGAATTTTGTCCTATGGAGGTGTTGCTCACAAAACCAGAAGAGAAGACCACAGCCTGATTCTGATTGTGTGCATACAATTCACTGGAATGAGGACATTTCTTTTAACCACCACTCCTGTTAGGCATCGTCATCTCTGAAATGAGGTTACAGAGTGTTCTTCAAAAGAATTGCTTCTGTATTCTTTCCATGTACTCTACCAGCCTCTCTTCCCACACTCCCAGAAATAAATGTGTAGTCTCATGGTTTACAGAGTGCTTGCAAGGGACGTTTTTCAAGTATCATTTCAGTGTGAGAAGAGAACTGATTTTCATTGAGTAGATACTGTCTTAAGGCAGTACAATCTAGCAAAAATGTACAAAACATTTCTGTTGCTCATGGCTTGTGCAATGGCTTTTCTTCATTTTTTTTRTCATGCAACCTGGAATACTTTGTCTGTACACACACTTTTCAGATTTTTCCAAGAGTAAAAACTGGTAGGTCAAGCTGGCACTTGGTAAAGGCTATATATATGTGTATTTATTGCCCTATTCTAACAGATATCAAGTGGATATTTTACACAGCATATTTAAAACCTGTACAACTACCCAAACCTGTGCATAAAAGCATTTAATACTCTTGAAAGAAAATTTCATCTCACCACAGGATTAWAATGAGTGCAAACACACTGATCCTGTGAATAGTCCATCTCAGGTGGTTCTTGTTATACTGGCTTCATTGTCACTGTAATTAAGACTACAGAGGAGGATTCAGGGAGATAAGCACCATATTGATTTTTTAYTAGTAGCTTGATAAAGTTTTGGCCATCATGTGATCTTTGACTAAGTTAGAGATGGAAAATTACAGCTTGTATAAAAAAACACTGCTGGTCATTGAGACCAAAGCATATTGGAAAGAGACCAATCAACAATTATCCAGGAGGCCTGAGGTGTACACGTTTTTTCTTATTTATCTACATGGCTGCTCCCTGTGTGACCATGAGCATTCATTCATAAGGGCTCCTTGATTTAACTCAGTGTAACTTTGCCCTGAGAGGCAATAGTAGATGCCATATCAACTGTAGTGCCCATAAGTTTCTTCAACCCGACATTGTGCACCAGAGTGCAGTATGAGCATAACCATAAAACCACACTGTAGTTACAGCAACTGCTGTGATAATCTTTTGAGAGGTGGAACGCGTGTGCTGCTGTTCTGCTATTCACTCCAAAGTCTCCCTCAATGATAATGGTTTGATTTTGCTTGGTTTGGCTGGTATGACTGTTAGACTCGTGCTGGTAAAGTCAATTTGACTCTGTGAGACATCCAATTCCTAAGTCTCTGATGGCCCAAGTAACACTGCCATCATTCAGTATTCACTCACAGCACATATTCACAGCTAACAAGCAACAAACATACAGAAACACTTTGATAGTTTTTAACTCATCATCTAATTAATCTGTTCTCCTAGAGAAACAGCAAAATAATTAAAATACTTCTAGCAAAATTTCCTCTAGAAAAAAAATCCAAATAATTAAATGTCAAATGTCTTAAATCTACTAACAAGGCATKTATAATAAACAGGATATAAAGCAATAATTAAGTTACTTAGTCAAACAGATTTATGGAGCATTATCACATACCTACACATATAACATACTTCTTGGGAAACAAACTGAAAATATATCACTYAGAGATATCTTCAAGATTTTCTGTTCAACAGTCTTTCCTCCCTTCAAGAAGGTAAAAGCAGACAAAAATATCTTATTTTTGTAGGTCACTTTATTTAATGTGGGACTAGCAGAGAAAGAAATGGACTCTGTATCCTCCCCTACTTGGATCCCGTGGTATACTTGCCTTTACTTGTTTTTGACTTGTCTCCTCATTTCCTCATCTGGAAATAGATGACATAATATTTTTTTGTGTAGCATTCTGAGATCTAAAGATAAAAAAAATACTAAATAATAATTCAAAATTATTATTTGAAAGCAGGTGCAGGAGAAAGGGTATCACAATGCCTACAATACCAATTGTCATCAACATTATTGTGTTCCGTCTCCCACACATACACTGAAGTACAGACCACATTCAAAATAAAGAGACTAAGGATGAGAGAAATGAGTAGTGCCATTCTTGCCTTACACCTCAGACTACAGTTTAAAAGCAATACTCAGAGCAAGACCTACCTCATACCTTGCAAAAAGCCCCCCACAACAGCAACCACCATCTTCTCTTGACACATACAGATAGCACCCTTTGGTCATGGCCTGCCAGATCTCGTGATTAGAGCAGTTGCCCCAGAGGCTGACAGTCTCGCTGAGTCTCAGGGGACATACCTATCTTTTACACTCTAGAAAGCTGCAATCTGACTCAATGGTGGTGACTACCCTGCTAAATGGAGCTATCCAACTTATGGAAACTCCACAGGTACTGAAGCTGCGCTCCCATCTAAGAAGTCAGCTGAGAGARGATGTGACACACAGGGTGGAAAGGGGGAGCCTTGAATTATGGTGAGTACCCCCAGGGCTCTAGAAAATGCATTGTGTTTTGACCATTGTAAAGTGGAAAGCATTTCTGTGTAGTTCATCAGATGGTGACATTATTAATCCGTGGCATTTGAAATCACAACAAATGAAGATAGTTTGCATGCCATTACTGATCTCTGAAGCCAGGCTATGTCTACTCTTTCCAAAAGTAGACATAACTCTATAAAAAATGTTCATAAGAATTTAATACTTAATTACTGCAAAATAGCCGTCCCTTTGGTTTTCATCTTTTCCTTTCAGAGTTGTCTTAACAATGACAGAATCTAAACAAAACTGTTAATTCCAAGTCTTTTGGTTTTTCTCAAAATGGAACAAACTGAAACAAGGGAGTCTCCCAGACCACCAACTAGACCTGAAAGTGGTATCAGCAAATCAAAAAAGCTTCCATTTGAAATRGATAAAACTCTTCTTGTTAAATCTTCTCATTATCCCTTCCAGTCATCAGAAGAGTGCTGCATACTTGATGGCTATTTCCTACACAGAGGCAGAGGAAAGGCAAATCTTCATTAACGTATCTCAAATCTTTTGCTGTCATTCTGTCAGCTGCTCTCTATGGTTGGCACCCTCATGAGATTACATCTGTAGGCTCTTTAAAAATGTAATTTTAAAAAATRCATTACTTTCCAGTATCATCTGCTATTTCAGCTGTTTTCATAATCATCAGTTTAGTTTCTTATATAATATTTCCTGTCAACTCTCCATCTCCAGAGAGAAGTCAGTAGTAAGATTTTTGTTGCCCTTTCTTAGGTTTTAATCTCTTGAGTTGAAGAGATTAATATCCATTATCACAAATAAAGTACATAAAATGAACTGGCAGAAGCTGTGGGTTAAGTGTACTCTGAGAACACTCAAAACTAAAACAAACTATTTCYTTCAGGGAAATATTAATAAAAGAACTCGGAGAAATAAAGATATTTTGGTTTTATTTTCCCCAAAGGCAGTGGAGAAGGCACTGTCAACACCTCTGAGCTGCCCTGTTACCTGAGATCCCATGAGTTTTACCTGGGGAAACAGGAAGTAACATTTAGCAGGGCACAAGAGGATCCCTGTTTTCTCTGCACAGTTCTTCCCCTTTCCTCATGGAGGAGGCGTCTTGCCAACTGCATGTGGATAAGGTAAGCTACTCCACTGTCTTGGCAGTTCTGCAAGGCTCAGGGCTTCCAATGCTGGGGCCTGAATGGCTTGAGAGYGTTGTCTCAGGTCTGTGATAAAATAAAATGGGTGAACAATTGGCTGAACCTTCAGACTCAAAGAATGTAGTAAATGGGGTAATATCTGGTAACACACGAGTGCTAACCCAGGACTCAGTTCTAGGGCCAGTTCTCTTTGGCACTTTTATCAGTGACCTGGGCACAGGTGTTGAGTGCACACAAAGTTTATGGGTGAAAAGGTACTAAGAGGAATCACTGATTCCAAAGAGGGCTGACAGAGACATATTGATTAGAACACTGGGGAGTCACCAACTGTGTGAAAKTTAACAAGGACAAATGCTGGATTCTGCACCTGGGGAGATGCCTGTATAGACTGGAGACAAGGAATTAGAGAGCAGAAATACAGTGAAGGATCTGAAGGCTTTGGGCACTAAGCAAACTACAAATAACTCGCCAACAGTGATTGTCTCACTTGTACACGGAATTGGTGCAACCTCCCCTTGTTTGCAGTTTTGGGTTCAACAGTATAAGTGTAAGGGAAAAGAGCTGGAATCTGTCCAAAGGAGGGCAACWAAGACAAAGAAAGGCCTCATTGGGCAGGACTTACGAGGAGTGGGTGAGGATATTGGGYGTGTTCAACTGAGGGAAGATGAGAGTGAGGAATGACCTCACTGCTGTCTACAACTTTCATGTGGGAGGAGTAGAGTGGGATGTAGTGCTGTCCTCTCTGTTGTCTGGTGATATGCAAGGATGCAAGGGAAGGTGAACATARGCTGTGCACCTGCCTGACAATGGGGAATGGTGGATGAATTCCTTGTTTCGCTTTGATACCAACAGGAGAAATTGTTGACAGGACACGGATTGATGTTCCAGAAGAATCTTGCCCTGTCAATGCAATTCAATTGGAGATATTTAAGGATTACACTTAAAATATTTAATGCTGATAAAACCAGAAATTTGTTGGTACTGAAATCCATTGGACTTCACCCAGCAACATGACAAGCTACATCTACTTTCAGTCTCTCACTCCAGTGCCTCCAGGTGTAAGCAGTTTTTTGTACAAGCATCCTCACAGGAATATAGATATACATAAAAACGTGTCTATGTCTTAATTATATTAAACAGGATTTATTATCTGTAGATCAATATCAGCTTACTCATATGTTCATGTGAGAAAAGGCATGCAGAAATAAAATACCACTGTGTAGTAGTTAGAGGTGAAGGGTTAGCATGGCTTTTTGTTTTGCATTTGCTCTGAGAAAAAGAGATCTTAGATGCCAGCAGGTTTTTTTCCACTTCTGATATTGCTGCTCTATTTATCTGYRCAATATGGAGTTTTTTYYTTWAWTTTTTTTKKTTTARTCTTGTTTGTAGCCCTTATAATTGAACTCCTTTATKGACATAGGTTTCAAGTTGTGTCTCTGAGCTGTATGAGTCCCTGATGTAAATAAAAACATAGTTCATTTGTTTTCTATGAGGTTCACTGAAACTGATGGGACTCTTTACAGTGAGTTCAGTGGGAGCTGGAAAAGCCTTCACTTGTACTGAGTTAGTTTTCCCCATAGTCCAGTTTCTAATATTTGCAAAATAATTCTTCACGGAAAATGACGGCATAATAATGCAATTTGCCACACATTTATTATATCCAGTAGAAATACCATGTAGTTGCAACATTATTACTGTGAAATGCTTTTATTTCACAGTAACTGTAAAGTGAGATCATGTCCCCTGTTCAACCCTTTTCTCTCTTATACACATGAGATAGCATAACTGAAATCTTATTTTCAGGCTTGTGCTTTCTCTTCTTTATGGACAGGAACAGCAGAATGCCTAATAAACGATCTCCTTTTCTTCTTTTTTTTTTCATTTTTCTTAAATGTGAAAGAGGCTGTGTTTTACAAACACAATCTCTCTCTGACCAAATTAACCTGACAATTGCCAGTTATTTTACACCATTCAAACTTTTTTTTTTCTGTAGGTACATTAGGGGTCCCCTGATTCCTTTTACATGTCCCTTTTACAATTGCAAAAAGATGATAATTCTTAAAGAAAATTATGTTACTCATCTCATAGTTTCCTATAGAATATAATAGCAATAGAGTCAACTGGACTGAAAATGCAGTATTAGTATTGCTCTATACATCTTGAACAGTATACAATTTCAGAAAGACTATCTTCCCTTTGGAAGTGTAGCTTAGGTAGGAGCTGCTTTATCATTACTTATACCCATATATTTTTCTTAGMCTGTCCGTGGATCACAAGCAATTCTAATTGCATACAACATTTTGTAATGTAACAATGCTAAGTTTCCTAGYTTATGTTTTATACATTACAAACATATCTCTCATGTGTGTTAATATCTATGTTGAAATTTACTTCCTTTATATTATTTTACCTTTTTACCTTATTTTTTTTAATTCTGTCTTAAGTAATCATAATCATTCTATTCTGTATTCAGGACCATAGTTTTTCATTAAATTTTGATTCTATGAAATAGAAACTCACTGCACTAGGTAGTTATTGACACTGTTCATTTTAAGACCATGGATTTTTATTTTTAAAACTTTTATATTATTATTGGTTTATAGMATCAGCAGCTTATGAAGAAAATTTTACAATAAGACATAAATTTAGTGTTTTGCAGTAGCCCAGTTCTTTGATTTTTTTTTTTATTTCTCTGGGAGCTGGGGGTTAGAATTTACATTCARTTCCAACCTGGGCCAAAGTCTACTGGTTTGACTACTACTACTACTGTATTCCAGGGAATGCAAATGCTGACCTGGAAAAACAGAGGTTGACAGAGGCTTTGTGTCAGAGTTATAATCACTCATTAATTTAACAGATGTGTACACCTAGTCTTGTAATAACTTATTTTCCTTCAACAGCCCCTTTTTAAATTAGCCATAACTACACACAGTGAAAATGCAGGAGGACTGGGGCTCTGCTACTGAGACTTGGAGTGTGAGACAAGACAGTTGTGGAAGTGAAACTTCAGATACAGAGAGATCAGACAAAGACTTTGTGCTGTATTTAGGCTGTTAGGCTAGTTAGGCCACCACAGCAGCACAGTTTTTCACATGGTAACTTTGAGTCTGGGCTAAAGAATTTGGATTAAACAGGCATTCAGATTTACACATCTAGACACCTTTTTCATTAGTTAGACCAAAATCAGTTACTRAAAGAGTCTTTAAAAATAATTTCTCAGATCATAAGTAAAAAGTAAGAAAGGGTATGAATTTCTAAATCCCCTCTACAGCTCAAACTTCTTATTGTACATACACAAATTTCTTTAGAAATTCCTTTGCCAAGGCACAAAGTAATAAAATTTCCAAGACCTCATTCAAACCCTTTCATTTCTGTGCCTTGATCTAAACTGACAAAAACTGGTTACTTTTCAAAAGCTGAMGTTTTGATGTTTCAGTCTCCTCTGTGGTGAATCTCTTCAGGCACCCTGTGAAGATGAAGGAGGTGTCAACACCCATCTGCATTAGAAGAACCCATAGAGGGACATGAAGTGGAAGGGAAAGAGAAAGGCATCACCCCATTACTACTCCAAAATAATAGGACAATCATGGAGCTAGAGATGCATAGCATTTTGACAACTTTTTTCATAAAGCCATTGATCCAAAGGACCAGCTAAGGTCACAAAATGGTGTTCAAGACAAAAGACCAAACCAAACCAAAACAAAACCCCAAAAACCTAAAGAAAACCGTACACACAGCAATGCATGATGATTTGGGGTATATTCATCTATTTTAGCATTGAAAAATTTATGCTTGTGACTTGATGTTGGAAGGTGATAGTGGAGTATAGTGTATTGTTCTAATATTTACCTTAAATCTACATTTCAAAGTCTGTGTGTATCTGTTGGCATTTACCACTGAGTAAATGATCCTTTACTCACAAAGCTGTAACATCACTGAAGGTTTGACTTGCAAAAACCATCCWGGAAACAAAATGCTATGACATTTTTATAAATGCAGTGAGAAGGTAATAAAAATTTAAGGTTTTGAAACATTCTGAAAGCCAAATTATTTAGATTGCAGATTGCTAGAATAAGCTCTGCAAGAGACACTTGCACAGGTCCCCAAACCAAAGAAGATTCTAATGGCTCTAAGGTGCTAGGAGCAGGCTGGGGGCTAGGACTCAGACTGGTGCTTTACAGGCAGATTATCTTGTTTCTCACTTTTACTATTGGATGATACAAGTTTTTCTGATTTTGTTTTTTCAAAGACTCTTCAGACGGATGCATGCAGTTGATAGTAAAATAGCATTTACAGAGTATATGTCACCAGTGTAAAATCAAATTAAAGAAAAACMAAATATYRAGTTTAATGAAATATTTCAAATTATRTTTTAAWAAATATTTTGAACTAAGATGAAGCATACATCTTTACTCCCATTTTCCTGAAATGCCTTTGTCTTCCTGAAATGTGTGATTGCTAAATCAAAAGATTAAAATAAATGTATCCTAGTTTTGGTATTTACTTACCACTGAATAAACTAAATYAGTAACATGTTTGTTATGTCTGCAAACAAAATCAATTAAATGAAACAAGGCAGGCTGAATGGACATGCTGATGTCTCTGTTTTCTCATTCTGGAAATAGCAACATACTACAATAAACAACAAAAGTTTCTTGTTGTGTGTAGTTTTTTACTTACTGAGCAATGATTTGTGATCCAAGAATTTTCAGAACAAATGATGCCCAAGCAGCTGTACTCTGATTAACCAACTTTCTCTGTCATACACCATCTCAATCAATGCCCTAGAGAAAAAAATGAAATTAATTTTATTAGGCCCTGGAGAAAAATTTAAACTAGTTATGTTATTTGTACAGGCTCTCTAGACATTGTTCATTCTTCTTGTCTAAGTAAGCTTTTGCAGTTGCACGAATTTTGAAAGGATTTCAAAATTTCAACAGCCTATTATCACTACCCACAATTAGGCCAGGACCATTTTGTTGCCTTTTTCAACCTGAAAGCTGCTCATAGCAAGGCACTCAGATAGTTCGGTCACCCACAACCACAACACGTCTATTTGTTTATTGAGAAGGAAAAGATGGTCAGACTTGAAAAGCTGGGTATGTATAATAACATCAGCTTGTAAAGTGTTGTGGTCAAGCTATGGTAAATATCACTGGTAACAGAGTACTGAAGGGTTTGGGAAGTCATCAACCAGTGCTTTCAGTGTGAGACACATGACATAACCACAAGCTGCACTTTATGAAATTTGAAACTGTAACATGAGGAATGACCTRATTTTGATTCATGTGGTTCCATGTGTTTGAAGTTAATAGACCCTTTTTTACTGGGGGGGAGGGATGTGTGGTAACAAGGCCTTTAACAAAACACCACCCCTACCATGCCAAGCTGTCTATCTTTGGGGATTCATTATTTTCATATTATGATTGATAATTCATGGATTCCACAGGGGTTTCCTTACCTTTTACACATTCTATTTGAAGGGGTAATTAACTGCAAGTTTGTACACTTCTCCTATCTGCAGGGGTAATGGAGGGGTGGAGTCAGACTGCTCATGTATGGTGTACCAGGTCTTCAGCCAGTGCAAAATGAGGATTCTGGACATGGAGGCATAGCATCACTTTCTAATGYTTACAGGTAAAATTCATCTGACATTGCTCAAAGCCTTGATTTTATACAAGTATTTTACAAATTATTTTTAATTTATTTACGCCGTATGGATTTTTTTTCTGTATTTCCTGCCCAGAATCAAATGCCTCAAAAATACTACCAGATGATTACAGTACCTTCAATTTTTGAAACAATTCTTCAAGTTTCCAGGCCTGATAGTACGGCCTTTTAATGCATGCAACAACAAAAAATTAATACCAACTGTGCCTCCTAGTTCCTTCACAGTTGTTATTTTCTATCCATCTGCCTTTCTCTGTTGTAATGAAATTTCTCTTGCTCTGAAGAAAAACATTTTGCTTTCTTTTGAATCTAACAAAAATTCAAATTACCTGCATTTCATTTCAGCATTTGAGATCAATACAGAATATTTTGGCATTCTAAATTCAAAATATTTTACTGTAATMTGCTTAGGGACATCACAAGACTTTTATTTTCATTTGGATTCAGTTTCTCTGCAGACTAGGCAGATCATGTTACATGTTGTACATTTTGGGGGAAAAATCACAATGATTTCCCACATAAAAATTTTTCCTGTTAAAATAGAAACTTCCACATAGACAATTTTGAATTGGGAACAATTTTTTTCCATTCAAGAAGCACTTTCATAGGAAATGTTTTATTTGCTGCTGAGCAGTGCTTACATTGCATCAAGGCCTTTTCTGCTTTCAGTCTGTTATCACAGTGAACAGGCTGGGAGTGCACCATCAGTGRGAAGGAGGCACAGCTGGCACAGCTGACTTAACTGACCAAAGGGATATATCACAACAAATGGCATCATGCTTACACATATAAACTGTGTGCACGAAGAGGAAGAAGTGATGCCTGGAGTTATGGCATTTTTCTTCCCCAGTCAACACTATGGGTGATGGAATCCTGCTTTCCTGTGGGTGGCTGAATACCTGCCTGCCTGTGGGAGATGGTGAATTAATTCCTTGTTTTGTGTTGCTTGCATTTACARCTTTTTGTTTTGCTACCTAAACCATCCTCATCTCAACCCCCAAATATGCTCCCTTTTATCTTTCCAATGGATTTCCCCATCCCACTAGGAGGAGAGAGGGAGTGGCTGTGGTGCTTAGTTTTTCTCTGGGCTTAAACCAAAATCTTGTTTCAAAATACTTTAATTACTCTTCAGATTAAAAAAAAAACATTAAAGGAATATGAATTTTAGTCAAAGTTTTCCAGATCCTGATAAAATATGGCTTCCTAGAACCATGACAATGTCAAAGTGTTAACCAGATATCTGACCAAAAGTCTTTATATATTATGCCCCATTTAGGTCACTGGAAGATATTTGAGAGCAAATTAATTTGATTTCTGAAACATCTGAAAGAACAATAACAACACAATTGGAATGAAAAAATAAAAATCCAAAGAGAAAACTTAGAAGAGAGGAGGCAAAGCAAACATCTCTGGGTTGARGTTGTTTTCTAGAACCTAGTTAAGGATGTTATACAGGTAGAAAAGGAGATTATCTTCTCTGGCAGTTCAAACACAGTCTCTCTGTAGGAGCTGTTATTACAGGCTGCACTGGCTCTGGAATTGATGAGAAATCAAATCCTGATTGTGGGAGGCAGTGAGTCACACATTGCAGGGGTGGCATGAAAGAATTGTCCAGGGATATGGAGGCTCCAGCTCCTGCCAACAGGACACTTTGAGAACTCTTATCATCTTGTTCTTCTCTTATCTTTCCTTGACACATMAATTTTTTTTTTCTATATCTATGTCTGTATAAAGTTGTCAAACTATTTTTCCTCCCRTCCTCCCCAATTATCACMCATTCAATGAAAATATTTTTGTTTTATAGACTGATGTAATGCCTAACTGAATAAGAAAGCAGAACTTTTAAAAGCCAACCTGTTAGAGTGAGAAAAGTGAACATAACCTACAAGAGGTTTATTCCTGAAAAGGGCTTTTAAGGTAGGAGAAAAGCATATGGAAATTTATCCCACATTGCAATTTCTGAGAAAGTTATGACCTTAAAACACCACAAATCTTCACAACATTTCAGTACARGTTAGCCTGAGGGATACCTTGTCACAAAGCTCTCAACAGCAGTTTTATACAATTTTTTCTCATTATGTGTAAAGGGAAGTTTTACAGGTTACAGGTTCCATATGAAAGGTTCAAATGAAGTACATTTGAATTATTTTTAATAATTTAAGATGGGATCAATCTTTTGGTAAAGAAATAAAACTCTTGATAGTTCTTGCTAACTATTTCCAATAAATGACAGATATATACTGTAAACATAACTTCTACCACCTTTCCGTTACTTCCCAACATAAAAAGGTATTTTAATTGGCCTTTTCTTTCTCTTCAGCACTAAAAATTCAGCTCCTCACCGCAGGTCTTGGTATTTTTTAGGTTTCCATACCTGAACAAAATCTTCTTACCCAAAGAAACCTACAACAATTTATCAGTATTTCCTCATAATTTGCTGCTTATACCTTATAATCCAAAGTGCACAGTGGAAACCTAATATTCCTGGTGTATACATACACATATATATATATATATAAATATATATATATGCCAAGCAGGTGTAGATCCAGTATCATTGTGGGGCAGACGAGCCCTTCTCTGGACTGCAGAGTCTTCTTCACTGTGTTCTGCATCTGGGAGCACTTTTTTTCTGGAGGCCTAAATCCCCTAACAGAGTGAGTTCTCTTCACACCCAAACCAGAGGACACAGAAAAAGCCTTCTATTAAAAGGTTAATACTCGTCACAAGTAATAACAGAAAACAATTTYCCTTGAACAACAGATGGGTTCCTTAATAAGTATAATTCTCAAACAATTAAGAATTTTCAGACATTTCCAAAATATTCATTCAACAGTTTCTCCCAAGCCTGCTTTCTCTAAGCTATATAGATTTTTTCCTTTTTGCACTTTGCACAGGTAGCTGATACCAGCAGGAGACAGATCAGCAGCCTCTGGAAGGCAGAAGACCTCTGTCTGGGCACACAGAGRGCCACATCGTGGTATCTGCAGTCTTGAATTCATCTGCATGAAGACCAAGCTGCAGGGGTTGTCACTAGCCTGAGAGACAGACATCATTTTCCAGCCTGTCTTCAGGGTCTATCAGCAAGATTTTTAAAAGCATTTCAAGTCATGACTTCATGTTTCCTCTGCTGAAAGTAACAACYAGCAAAACACCTGTTGGGGGTTAGATTTGTTTCTTTTTCTTATTTTTGTTTTGCCTTTTGGAATTTTTTCCCTCAWGTTGCTAAGACACTAAGGACTAAGTGCTTGTCGGTACCTAACAAAAGACAAAAGAAACCAGGGAAGACTGAAGGGATGGGGAGCTGGGGGAGCTGGGCACTCTTCCCCTTGGCACTCCAGAGGCAGGACGCCCAGGCGGTTTTGCTTGCTGAGAATGGAGTTTCACGGTTACCATCGACTCCGCTCCTGGGAAAACCTACCACCATCTGCTCGTGTGCCCGGGGATTTCTGAGCTCACCTCCTGCCCCACTGGAGTGGGCCCGACCCTGTCCCGCCATCGCTTTGAGGCTTTTGCCTACGCTGACCTCACACCCCTGTCCTGCCAGGACATCTCTACTGCTCCAGCCACCACTACA
The DNA here is from genome assembly GCA_902810485.1 of Alauda arvensis. Taxonomy (NCBI): domain Eukaryota; kingdom Metazoa; phylum Chordata; class Aves; order Passeriformes; family Alaudidae; genus Alauda; species Alauda arvensis. The sequence goes on along the minus strand of CADDXX010001062.1, from coordinate 69,574 downwards.
GGAACTGCCCATCTGCCTCATCACCAGCCCGGGATCTCCCAGCGTTACAGCTTGGAGCCTCAGAGCCACTGGGATCAGACTGCCCTGGGATTTGTGGTCCCTCGAGGTTCTCGGTTCTGTCTTATTACTAATGCTGTAGCTGTTTGTTTGTTTGCTCTCTTTGTTTTATATATATATATATATATATATATATATATATATATATGTAAGTTAAAAAACCTGTTATTCCCATTCCCACATCTTTTTGCCTGAAAGGCCCTTAATTTCAAATTTATAATAATTTGGAGGGAGGGGGTTTGCATTCTCCATTGCAAGGGGAGGGATCTGGCTTTTCACTAGCAGATACCTGTCTTTCAAACCAAGACAACACCTCTGATGGAACAGTTCTGCATCAGAAGATGAAGCTTCATCAATTTTACTTTTTTTTCCCCAAGTGGAACGTGCCAATTTCAATTAAATTGTAATTGTGGATATGTCAAAATTAATAATTTCAAGTTTTGCAATTGTTTTTGATGAAATAAAGTGTTGTGGTTTGTCTTAATTATTTTGTACAATAAAATACAGAGGAGCTGAACTTTATCTCTGATAAAGTTCAAATCACAGAATAAAGAGTGCAAGATCAATTCTATGTATTGTATACTAATTTTGGCAATGACATTAGAAAAAGAAAATAACAAGAGACACCTGTTAATGACAAGCTCAGAGGGTCTCATTTTCAAAGCATTGAAGCAAAAGGCCACTTGCAAAAAGATATGCCCAATTGCATGCCTAGTCTGCAGGCACAATTACTGTGACTTCCTGTGATTCTCARGTACTGAAACTCAACTGACCATTTCCATGCACACAGCCTGATTTGCATTTGGGATCACAATAAATGTGCGTTCAGATTAAATGTGTAATTATGCAGGCAATTTTGCACATGGCCCTGAGCCTCTAATATTTGGAAAAATCAAACCCTGAAGGCTGCACTCCTCTCTTGAATATACAGAACTCCCACTGTCCCATTAAAAGGGTAACCAAGAGCAGAATATGTTTTCACAGCACTSATCTTTCATAAATAATTTTTTCTTGTACTGAAAATCTAGCCCAAACCCAGAAGACACTTAAAAATTAAATCCTCTGACTACATAATTTATACAGCCTGGATTGAAATAGGCTATGTATTTATCAACTCCTTTAYACATTGGAATGCCAAGAGGAACACAACTAATGCTGACAACTGCACCACAATACAGTGAACAAGGAAACACTCTTGCACTCAATAGGTGCTTTCTTCATCTCTGTTTCATAGCTAGAGTAGGAGTATGACAAGAACCTTAGCAAGGAAACTAGAAGGTAAAGATAGACACCTAAATGACAAGAAATGAGAGAAGTCTCCAGAGTAGGTCTATAATGTTGCATTCAGCACACAGCTGAACAGATTTTAAAAAATGAAATAAAAGATTGCTAAACTCAAGGGGGGCTTTACTATATGTGATAATAATATTAACACAGRGGACACTTAAAAAGCACTTTTCAGCTGCAGGCCCCAGACTAACATGAATTGTTATCATTACTACTACTCTACAGAAAGAAAACCCAAACTGCTGAAAGGCTCTGTCACATGCTAACAACCAGTCAGAAGCCAAGAAGCAGAATTTAGGTTCCCTATCTCTTTCTACAGTTTTCCCAAGAATCCTAAAAGAAGGAATTAAAATGAGAGCATAGCCCTTTTTGCACRAGCATTAGACTACAGCAAAATAGTGAGTTTTTCTGCAAGGGAAATTTGTGTGGTCAYAGGACAGATGAAAGAAAATTTTAGAGAAATTTAGAGATTGCACTACTCTRCAACTGTTCAGCTTTCCTGTAAAGAAGTAGCTTCAAATTGCCATTCCTCTAAATAATTTCTTTCAGTGTGTGTACAAGTGTATATCTGTTAACAGCATTAGTGTAAATACAGCCAGTATGGAATAAGGGCAATTTAGATGGTCAGCTTTAACAACATATATATGTTGTTGATATAGACATATAAATATATATGTCTATATATGTTTATATAGACATATAAATAGAACTACTCCTTTGTTTGAAAGAAATGTTTCAGAAATCCTAGTATTCTATAAAAAAGAACTCTGCCATTAAACTACTATTTGTAAGAATCAGTTATAAATATCARTAGWTACTGGTGCAGAGTATCTATTCATGGAAGAGCATTTTGCTKAGTTCTAAYTGTAAAGAATCACYTCCCACCTAGTTTACTTAAMGTGAATTTTGAATGATTATATGGTTGTGCATTTAAGCTGTTACTCATACTCATGACATTCTGTGCAATGGGAACAAAGTCCCAGGGAACACTTCAAACAAAGAAGCATAATGGYCCCTTTGCATCTGCTCTATTTGTTTTCTAGAAGCACTCCTTACCTACCATGTAAAAAGGCCTTGCAGTGAAGAACACAGCCATGCCATGTGTARGGAAMTGGKATTTGGACATTCATCTTCTTTCATGCWCTGTAATAKTTGCAAGAGCAACATCCTCTCTTTCCCAACACCTTTGTCTTCAGGAACCCTTGCCAAGACAGAAATTCTTAAGATAACAAAAGAAGCCAGTGTTTTTTCTGAGCCTCATTATGACAGAAGATGAGAAACCAGAGAGAATTCCAAAGCAGGACACCTAYAGGATACAKCTTCTGCTTCCTTCAGAGTCCAGTGAGCAAGTAGCTAAAAATTCTTTCCATSTCTTCAGTAACATCTCCAGCTCACTCTTTYGTCAGTGATGTGCAGGGATGTTCTTGAACCCTCTGTCTCCTCCTGTAGAATAAATCTCTTAAAACACATGACTCCTCCTAACCAGTAAAAACAGCAGAACTTGCAACCGGGAGTGGTCCTGCACCAGTAGGACCAGAAAGAAACTTTYTAAACCTCTTGCTTCAGTGAGGGGAGGCCCAAGGGCATAGGCTTGCCATATCCTTTGCTCTAAGAATCCAGATCCAAWGCCCCAAAACCCTTTGACGAGCCATTATGGGGATGGGAAATGTGTACAGTATCAAACCAATACAAAAAAACCTTTCTGAAGAGAAGGGTCACCTTTGGTTGCACACTTGAGCCATATTTAATACCAACAGGAGTTCCTACAATACAGATTCAATGCTAACAGTAACTTGTCAGCTTTTCAGTAGTCTTCACAGTGTTTTTAGCAATCTAAAAAGGTTTCTTCTTCTGGGGAGTGGAGAAGCTTGCATTATTTCTGTTCCAGCAKAATGTGAAAGCTGTCACAGCTCTTAGATTAAAATGCTGCTGCAGTCCAAATGTCAAGTTYTTATTCACCAAAATTTCCATCTGCTTCTTTTTGTGGCCTCATTTGGAGGTATGACAGCAAATACCTGCAGCTACTTATGTCCACAGACATTTCAGAATCAGCTATCTTTGTTGCTAATGAACTTTATTTGAATAGAAATTGCCTCAAGAGTGCAAGTATGATGTCAAATAACTGATTACACTTTTCCCTGATCCTGTTTCTACTGGACGTGCTACTTCCAGAGGATGCCATGAGAGAAAAAGCACTGCTACCTATCACTCATGTTAACAGTCCTGTTGTTCTGTGCTGTGATAGATGAATGTATTTCAGAGTGGTAAATCAACATCTGTAGCAGTGTTGAGATGTAATAAGGTCTACTTAATGGAAGAGTTCCTTCCCATGTTCTGTTACATTGAATAYCACACAAAAAGAGTATAAAATAAGTACAAAAATATATGTGAAAATGTACTCACTATATGTAGGCTCATATTTTTTAGAGTCATGAACGAACTTATCCATTGCATGGAAAAAAATGTACCTAGGAACAAGAATGGTTTTCACAGTGAAATGAGAAAGATCTACAGCATTTTTGAGAACCTTTGTTAAGAGGCTCTTTTTGTTCCCAGTGTGAATTTTCTTAACCCTTGCTTTTGTGGGAGCAAGTCAGGCTGTGAATAGCATTTAAATATAATTTTTCAYATAATATCTAGCCTACTTTCAAAACTCAAGTAGCAATTTAGTTACCTGGATTTTATTATATATTTCTACTTCAAATCTCACCTGTGGTTTGAACATATTTTGTCTTTCATTTCAATCCAGTTGCTATGACTCAAAAGCCCATGCTAGACTAGAATATGGTAATAGAGGCAATTATATCATTGAGTATGCAGCACTACTCTCAGGYTAAGGTTTCACACCTGGGTGTCATTATTCTCTCCCATATCAATTTATTATTTAAGGACTTACTATTTGAAAGCTCTTAGTGTGCTCTGGCAATTAGAGTTGCAGAGTTTCTGTCTGCAGTAGCTGTATTTATTTTGCTCTCCTAGCTTTTTGTGATAGAATAATTAAATCTGCTTATAATTCAGTAATGGAAGACTCCTCTGAAACTGCCAATATTGCTCCTCTTTAATCATCTGCATGAAAAAAAATATAGGTGGTGTCTGTATGACACATATATACATACAAACACACACAGAGAGAACTAGGAAATAGAATTGTGGCAAAAATACATCCAAATATTTCAATTTTGGTAGACCAGATTCATTTTGGCAGTGGAACTACAGTAGCTCAGAATGTTACATAGTAGCTTACCAAGGAAGTAAAATTCCCCAATTTAAAAATATGAACAAAACCCATTTTACTATGGTAATATTAAATATGTGTTATTTATGTCATGAAATTTATATCACATTGTTATTCAAGCTAGGCCTGTGCATCACAACTCATTGGAAAGTTTTGGAGACAATCAGCTCTGGAAGTTYATTCATTCAATGCAATGGGCACTAGCAACATTATTTGCCTTCTTAAAGCCACAAAAAAGCAGAGTAAGTTTCCTGTTTTACCAATATTACTTTTATACTTGTTAGAATAAACCAAGCCTCTCTTGAGGGAATAGACCCTTAATAAAGACAGCAAGAAAAAGAGAAAAAAMCCCCAGAGCTGTACAAACTTACATGAAGATACATGYATGTCTCTGTATGTGCTTAGGTAGTGGAAYRCCTTTATGAGTACTTGCATCTTAATAYTCAAAAATAKTGCTAGATAGTTGATATTTAAGTGAAAACARGACACCTTCAGAGAAATGTGCCCAAGCTTGCTGTAAAGTACYGTAAATTASTATCTGAAAAGGAGTTTACATTCTCCTAGTCTCTATATGGAATTGCAAAACTTGGTGAATTGTAACAAAGAAAGAATCACAGATATTTTCTCTGTCCTAGCATTCACTGTCAGATGTGTCACTTGTTCCTTGTCTAAGGTGTTTRCCTCACCTTAACATAAACCCACTTGTTCATGTGTGATTTTCATTACTTTGCATATTGAGCTTCAGAAACAAAAGCTCAGCAAATTTATTTCTGCCCCCGTGAAGYTGCTTGGCCAGGGTCATGTCTATTTAACTGCAAACATGCTGTCTTTTTCCTTTACTAYTTTGGATTTTATGTGCTTGTATTAAAAAAGTCAATGTAAATAGCATGTAAATATTAAAAGAAAAGAAGGATAAAGTCAAAGGCAGAGCAGGTGTGCAATACCCTGTCAGAATCTCTTCACCCAGAAAAGTAAGAACAGAAACTGGAAAATCTTTGATATTTACCCCTGCAGATACTCTCTTACCCTTGAATATTCTGAAATCCCCTTTTCATATGACCTTGAACTCCAAAAGCCGTAGAGATGGAAAGAAAGAGGACAAAGACAAATGCATAATTTCAACACCCAATAAGTTTTCTCAGACAGCAATGCAAACCATAAATATAATGAGTCCTTGAAGAAAATTCACAAAAGGTAGGCAACCACTCGAGTGTTTGAGTCAAGCTCRAGCTGAATAAATAATATTTAGGTTGGAACTTAAAATGTATATTGCTGTGTATTTTATTATCTACAAATTATAACATATAACCTGAGTTATATTTTATRTTTTATGCATTTTATATTATAAAATATAACCTGAGTTAACTACATAGCAAAATATCATTAAATTCTAGGAAAGGGCAAAATGGTTTTGTGAAGTGTCTTAACTTGGTGCAATGTCTAAACTTGGAAATGGTAAGTGTAGCAAACTTCACATAACATTAGAAGACCTTAAAACCTGTAAGTTTTAGTACACCAAGTCCTTCTGTTACAGGTGACAACCACATTTAATTGTACCATTCACCAGTGATGCCTCTTCACTGGTGCTGCTGGCCAAGTGTGACCTCTATCTATTTCCATTTCAGGGCACCTGCCACTGTGGTATCTGCAAAAAGCATGACATGCAGTAATGTGCACWGATCAGTTATATGTTAATTAATGCTTTAAGCATTACAGCCATTTTGAGTCTTTTAATGCACTCTTCAGAAAGGGCAATGTTGAAACTAATAGTCTTAAATTTTGTTCTGGGTATTATGTGGCTAACTGACATTTAGAAACAGAGTGTCAACAGTTTTGTTTGAACAACCAACAAGGCCACAACACCATAAAATGATTAACATCAGTGAAAGTGGGTGCTGGAATTAAGCAACAAGTGACTCAAACCTTCAAAGAAAATTAGAGGAAAATCCTATTGAAGGCCAAGATTTGGACCTTAACATAAACCCACTTGTTCATGTGTTTCATGAACCCATTTGTTCACCAGTTTCTCGTGCATTATTTTTGCCAAAATAAATTTTAAATTAAACATGTCTCCAGCACAAGCAAAGTCTTCTATCTGTGAGACTTTTGATGGYAAACAAATAGCAGTTTTTCACCAAGATTTCAGAGGACAAGAAGAACTGAATATTTTATTTCTATTTGACTCCTCTTTCATGAATAGTTGCATAATTGTGAGTGTCACATGAAAATATCTATCCAGAAAAGGCAAGGGCATATTGGATATTTCCTCAAGTCATTGGCATTCAGAAGACTTTGAATTTCCTAATTTTATCCATTTATTAMAGTGGTTTTGCAATCACTAAGGATACAATGACATATCAATGAGTAATCTCTTCAATAAAGCAAAAGTTTAAATAGAAAGATAAAAGAACCCAGTACTTATCTACACATTCCTCAAGTAATGCTGGGAGTCAGAAGACAAAGGGATGCATTTCTGATGTAGCATTTTCTTAAATCACTTGTACATCATATTAACATAGGAACACATGATGAACCTTTATATCTTTCAAATTTTGTTTTGCTTTGCTTTTGATACACTTCAAAAACGTGTATCTTCCCATACTGGTGATGACCAGACTTATACTGAGTGCAAAGAGCAACTAAAAGGTGAATAAAATATTACTGCACTTCCRTCTGAAATTAGAGAGATTTATAGAATTGTCAGCATAAGAGAAATGTCTTGCCCCTAAGGAGAACCAGTCTGTGAGGCAGAGTCAGAACAAGAGGTTTACCATGGTAGATCAAGATTTCCAAGAAGAAAAATTGTAAAAATACTATCGAAAATTCAAAGGGGAAACAATATTACTAATCTGCATCAATGCTTTGTAGATTTTCTGCTTTATAAAATCACAATGAAAGATTATTGCTTGTCAAACTGGCTATTCCATGTAATCATTCCTTACACTGTCAACTACAATTGAACAGAATGTTGAAAAGAAGATTCATAATTTCTAAGTAGAAGTTGGTAAAAATTGTCCCTATACCTACTGAAAACGTGGTGCAAATAGGGTATCAGTATATGTATATTCTGATCATATATATATATATATCAGTATATATATATTCTCTGTATATGGTTGCAACTAAGCAGTTACCATTAAAGGTGTTTTTAAGCCTGCATTCTTGGAATTAATGCAGGGTTGGTGTTCTTCTTGTGTGGGGATATTTTTAAGGTTGTACACYAGGAGGCAGGTAGCTTATAAAACAAAAACTAAAGTCACACCAGACATTTCTTTCTTTTCTTTATAAAAAAATAAGTTCTTTGGACAGATTAAAATCAAGTAGTTGAATATAGTCTGTGGCAAGAACATGTCTTTTCAKGAGAACACAGGAAATTATCTTTAGCCCTTGAGAAATGTAATAAAGATTTAGTATCCTTGTTAAGAATGCCTTGCATTTAATTATTTTTGAAGTGTTTATGTTACAGCAATTGCTCTTGAACACCTGGTTCATTTTTGCTATGTGTAAACACTTAATACAAAAATTTCTTAAACTTTGAATTAATTAATTTCCAAGAGAACTACTGATTTTATATTCAAAGGAATCAGTAGAGCAGTATAACCTGGCAGCCACTCAAATCTACTAAATATAAAGGTCTTGAGTCTTTCCCCACTGCTGCCCCTGGAAGAGACTTCAGTGGCTCCTGTATTTCCTACAGCACTGATTTGTCCCACAGTACACAGGTCCTATCAAGGTGGCAAGAAAAGTAGTTTGGAAGCACCAAGTTCTTAGAACACTGCTAACCTTCAGATAAATCATCCCTCCTCAATGTAGTGAGGATTGGATCAGTTCTAGAGGAACTGCAAACATTTTTGRCTGTTGGATATCCAGATGCTTATAGAAGAGACAAATGTTGATAGATTTTCAAGAGCCAAGCACATTTATTTAGGGAGTCAGCCATTTGCATTTTCTTTGCTCTTTTTAACATCGAAGGTCCTGGAGCATTCCTACTGATTGGATAAAATGGAAACGTTAGGGTAGAATAGGTCCTACTATGCCAGGATGAGAAAATAGATCCTTATTTACTCAACTCATCTTATTCAAATTCTTCTCAGCAGAATCACAGAATTGAAAAACTCTTGTTTCCACACTSTTAAACCAATTGAATTTCTCCTTTAAATCCAACAGTGCAATGTACACTCCATAGTTCCATGTACACTCCCACATGGTGTAAACATCGCACTAAAAGATATAAGTCAGTAAGGAAAATAAAAAGCACTTTAATRAAACTGGGAAAAATATTTCCTGTGTGCAGCAAAATCCACAGATTACATAAAGAATCTCAAATTTCATTTTAGACTAAATACTCATGAATAGAAAGAGAAAGAATTATGTGGGTTGGTATTCTCTAGGTATCTTCCACACTTTGAGTTCCTCTCTTATGCAGGCAGAAATTGAATTAGACACTCTGCTGTGTCATTCAGCTAAACAAGTTTCATGACCTTAAGTTTCCTGTCAGTTCTCATACGTCTTCAACCTCAAAGTCAATCTTAATGTRCTTTTAATATGTTTTTCCCCAGAATTACGTCTTTCAAAAATCCTACTCTGACATTTTAAAAACAGCACTGCCTATAGAAGATATTAATATCTAAAGAGATTAGATTAATATTTATGTAGAATTTACACATTTTTCCAAGCATTATAAACATGGTTCCCTGGGGAGGTTTTCTGTTTGGTTTTTTTGGATTTGTTGGTTTGGGGTTTATTTGTGTGTGGATGTGTTATTGGTTTTATTTTGGCTTTTTCTGTTTAAATTGCCATTGCCAGACTGTGTACTTGAATTATGCAATTTTCTTGATGTATAATTTCTAAGCAATTTCTGTGTCTAAACTGTCTGGACCTTTGTTCTATATGCCAAATTAAGAAAACAGTTCCACAAAGCTGAGCACATCTTAATTAATTACCACATTTATTTCTATTTATCCACAAGTTCATTCTTGTACTATGTTATTGGTAATTTAAAAGTCCTGATTTATCATTCATTAAGTCTTTCCTCTTCCTAAAGCACTCCTGATGTTTCTTTCCTCTTCACAAGGTAAGTCTTTTTATCACACTAATTACTTAACACTGATGCTGGTTATTTCAAATTTCTTTATTTCAAATAGAAAACTACTGCAGTGACTGAAATTTATTTATGGAAAACAAGAAAAAGTTCAGTTGATGACAAAATCAGTACATTCAAGAAGGAATCATTAAAACTCCTTGTTAGAACACAGCAGTAAAAGTATCCATGGTCCAGCATTAAAATATTTTCTAAGCTCATCATATTCATCCTCATGAAAAATTTCAGGACAAATAATAATGTTAGAAAACATTTTTTTTCCACCTAAAGGTGGGGACAGTGTAAGAACTAGGCAGATAGACAGAGAAAATACACTTTTTTTAACCACCTCTTTCTTCTCTTTGATCCAGCTTATACATACCTTTTTACTTCATTTATAACCCAAGTTGAGTGCTGGCCAAAGAACTTAAGGAGACAAACAGAAGGGATCAAAACCAGTGAATTTTGTATATTTTCATGTCAACAACATCATTATAGAATGATGGGATTGCTCTTGAAAGTTTCAAGTTTTCCATTAAAAAAGAACTAAGGTCAGATATTTTAATGTTGTAGGCATGGAGAAATATTTTGTATGGGTTGCTTGAAAAAAAAAGTGACTGTAGATGGAAAGAAGTTCTCAGATGTCTCTCCACAGGAAGTCCTGATCAGTAAAAGGCAGGAAGAAGGCCTTTTCATGCCTAATTCCTCTATGTGACTGGATTACCATTTCTTAACATGCCCATGTCATACAAAAAGGGTGTCATTGGCCATTTGGGTTTTTTTCCTGAGAAAGGGTTACTGTTGATGTTCAACAAAGGTCATTTCCAAATCTATAGCTATTCCTCTAGGATTATATAGAAGTAGTATTTTCATAGGAATAGACATTCCAGTAACTGTAGTTGTGTTGTTACTGTAAGGGAGAACACAAGCATCATAAAGCCTTGCATTGGGCTGTGATGGTCTTCTCTTTTCAGTACGCTGTCCTATCATTTAGAGCATGCCAGCAGCAAAGGCAGAAGCAGGGCCCTGCACTGCGGAGAAATAACCCCGAGCACCAGCACAGGCTGGGGCTGACCTGCTGGGAAGCAGCTCTGAGAAGAGCCTGGGGTTCCTGGTGGACAACAAGCTGTCCATGAGCCAGCAGGGTGTCCTGGTGGCCAGGAAGGCCAATGGTGTCCTGGGGTGCATTAGGAAGAGCATTACCAGCAAGACAATGGGGGGTGATCCTGTCCCTTTACTCAGCCCGGGTGAGGCACATCAGCACTGTGTCCAGTTTTGGGCTCCTCAGGACAAGAGAGGCATGGAACTCCTGGAGTGGGTCCAGCACAGGACTACAAAGATAATGAGGAGGGACTGCAGGAATTTGACCTGTTTAGTCTGAAGAAGAGGGAACTTCATCATTGACTGAGTATCTGAAGAGTGAGCGTCAAGAGGATGGATCCAGGTCATGCCAAGCAATAGGGCTAGAGACAATGGAGAGAAACTGATGCACAGTTTCAGGTGGAAGTTCCACCTGAACGTGAGGAAGAATTTCTTTACTATATTTACTGTATTTACTGTCTCTGCACTGGAAAATATTGCCCAGAGAGATTATGGACCTCCCTCACTGGACATATTTAGGAGCTGTCTGAGCACTGAGTTCTAAGATGACTTTGCTGGAGCAGGGAGGCTGGATCAGATGTTGCCCTGTTGTTATTTCCAACTTTACCCATCGTGACATTCTGTCAAAATATCAGACCCTGTACCAGCATATTTCTCCTGAGCTTCTCCCACTGAAACAAGGCCAGTTGTAACATCTCCTGCTTGTTGGTGATAATTTAATTGTCCCACAGCAACTCTGTACGGGTACAAAAATTCTAGAAAATTTTCCTGCAACATTGAGGACATTTTACAAATAAAATGCTTTTTCATAGCCYTAGTCCCAAATGTCAATGACTTTATTCAGAATTTTTCAACTTTTATACTGAGTCTATGGGAAGAAGGCTACTGATATTTTAAATTTAGGTATCTATTGAAAGGCCAGAGCCTGACTCAAGTATGTAGGAGACAGATTCTGTTAACTTCAGTTACCAGCAGAAAAAACAATGTGCTTTCAGGTAAAATACCAACATCTTTTTTAATCTCAATTTCATATTATTGAGTCTGAGTTTTCTCTGAAATCTACAAGAAAAAGCCTAAGGGAGATGGGAGATGCTCCTACATAAGTTTTTGTTGCTTTTGTTGTTTCAGACATCATCCCAAGTACAATGAAGTCTATTTAAATGGTATATAAGTCGATAAATATTTTCACTCAGTCTGGGCAGTATTGTGATTTTTGAAGACATATTTTATACAAACATCAGTTTATTTCAGTTTTTAAAAGGAAAGGTAAGGAAAGCATTAGTCCAGCTTGATGTAATACAAATAAATTCTCTGCCTTGAGATAAACAAACAGGCAGGGCAGTGGCATATATTGGCACTCRCAGGAAGCTAGTACTCTTTGGTATGTCAACATGAAGTTTAAGACCACATACACCTTCTTGATGATTTCTATTAAATCATTTCTGAAAAGGTTTTACATAATGAGAATAAGTAAATATTCCCCTATTGAAAAAATTCTGTTGAAGAGAAAATTGAGTCTACAATGAAAATTGAATAATTAATTCAAACTATTGGACATTGTGTAATTTAATTTTTTCTTCTTAAAAACCTACTGACATAGACAACGAGTTTCTTGCCAGTGAATCATCCACTGTCACAATATGATCAAAAATAAATGGCTCAAGAAAGTTCTTTTCAAGAAAGAACTCATACTCTCTTGATTTTAGTAAAGCCTTGCAACAGAGATGGAAACTCTCAGCTTGATATTAGGCTTCATAAAACAAATGCTTTAACTCACTGAAGTAGTTCTTACCTTCTATATATGTTCTTGTCCTTTCTGTGCATAACCTTAAACCTCCTTCTTGAATGTTCTTCATGCCTGTTTGCTATCTCATATAATTCCACGTCCTGCCTCATCCATTTCTACCCCAGTCTAGTTTTGCTCACTTGGGTTTGTTTCTTACCCCCTCTCTCTCGTTCCCTCTTTCTCCTTCTCTCCCTGACTCTTCCTCTCTCACTYTCTCCCTATTAATSTCTCCTTTCCCTTCAACTACYKYTCTCATCCAASCACTCTTTTCAAGCCATGGAAGAGWCATTCCTTTMTTTTGTGTTACCTGAACACCAGTAGAGTAGCAATGAAGTTTAAAAAAAAATAACCCCTCTGATAAGCTTTTGTGTCTGGCAAAGGACCAGCCCAGAGCAGTAACTGCCGAGAAAATCTCATTTTGAATCTCAAGCCCCAAAAAGAGGCCATCACTGGTGCATTGTGGAAGAGYTCTGAGGAGCAGAGCTCTGAGGAACAAGAACATGGTCTTTTTGTAGCCAGAGTCTCTGGCAAAAWAACATAAATCTATAAAGCACATGAAACTACATGTCTTTTATCACAAAGTAGGGAACTTTCCATAAGAACAGCTAAASGACATACCTGAAACAAAACACCTCCACAAATATTCATGTGCCACATGTGTAGACTACTGCAAGTACAGACAGAGTGTTCTCACCAAAGCGGTTGATGAAAATATTGTAATTACGTATTTCAATTTAACTTTGKCTGATTCTCAGAAATAACTGGAAGATATTAGCTGAAGRAGTGTTTATTCTTTTGTTTAAATMTGCTTTAGGAAGCCATTTGGAATCAAATATTTGTGTTGGACCTGGCAAAACTCTCAAATTGATAAGCAATTCAAAGAAGACCATACAATGAAAAATCAGTGTGGAATTTCAGCTGCTGCCATCTCTGCTTACATTGCCTKTAATCTAAATTACTATTTAGAATCAGCATGTTGTTTTCACTTTCTCTGAGTTCACCTCCCACCATTGAACTTCAATGCCTTAGTTTATGCAAACTATTTGTCTGTAGTACAAAAGAGTCATCTAACAAATCGCCCAAATTGTTAAAGATAAAGTTACTGTGAAAGTTTGAGAGTAATRTTTGCCTTCATCTTACCCAAATGCTGGACTGTCTTGCAAGACACCTTATTAAGAGGTTACCATAGTTATTATGAATTTTGAAAGACTGATCATGTTTAAATTTATTTGCCTCAACAGAGCTTCAGTCCCTGGCATAATTAAGATCTAACTAACAGCTCTCCAGACTTGCATGACAAACACCAGTGGACAGAAACAGATTACTGCTTTAAAGGCAGGCTTTAAACTTCCTGTCTGCARCAAGCATGGGAAAAAATATGTGACCTCTAGAGAAGAAATCATATTTGCAGAGTTGGAGGCAGGAGGCTGCAAGTTTAGTGATATAAAGTGTAGTAAACAACAGTAAGAAAAGCCAAGAGTGAATTTATACATTAGTTAAGGAAAAAAACCCAACCAAAGACAATTCTGTCCCATATAACTGTTACTAAACGTGATGAGTTTAATAAAGCTTTAGATGAAAATAAGAAATAAAACTAGTCAAGACCTTAAACATCAGCATCAGAGTAGAGGATTCTCAGCAAGAAAGTGGAGAAAATAACAGAATGTCTTTTACTGTCTATCTAGAGTGCTAACCCCCCCCAAAAGGTTTTATGAGAGAAAGTATTAAGGAAAAAAAAAAAAAAGCCCTTATCCTAACAGATCATATGGTTGGTTGTGCCAGACGGACTCATTTATCTCCATTGAAGGAGGACGAGACCTTTATAATTCACTTGTGGCTTCATTGCTTGTGAATTATGAGCCTTGCCCCCTTACTAGTGGGCACCAATCTGTTATCCCAGCAGACTGCTGTTGTTTTTATGCACTTTTTTCCTGCTTTATTGATAGGTGCCAGAAGATCTTGTTTTTCTCTTATCTGTACCTCACAAATACAATGAAATGTACTTTCCTCTGACATAAAACAAGGCTAGATGGTTACACAAGGTATATCCAGCTGAAGCCCTTTGASTATCCTCTGTATCTCTTTATATCCTTTAGAATTCAAGTAATAAATAATTTCTTAGAGCTGCTTACTAAAAAGTAATAGTTTAATCTATGAAAAAGGACAAAAACATATATTAGTGAGTACGAAATCAAAGACTTTTTATACCTGTTAACTAAGAGTTTATATAGGCTTAGAAATAATCCCACAAGGACGAATATACAGATATTTATTTACAAAAAAGGACTAATAAGTGTGCTAGATGACTGCCAGTCATGCAGAARCAGACAGTTCCTATACTGCCTTCATGCCACAGCTATTAGTGTCACCTAGTGCATGAAATTATCGCTTCCAACAGGAGATATACACTTAGATGCTGGCTCTTTTGAAAGTCTGTAAGTCATTTAAAGTTGATTATGAAGTACACATGAGTATAGCCTGATGCATAAAAATTGTTATTAAAAATAGTATCTAGGCTRATACATTTAAACTTAAAAGCTCACAGCTGTGTTTTTGAATTTCATGTCTATTTGGTGAGTTTTAATCTGCTAGTGGAACCACTTTTTAGAAATTTTAAGAGCCTCCAAAATCATAATGCATTATTTGTAAGGAACATGTGAAAAACAAGGTTTTTCCTYTGCATATTATTTGTGGAAGAGACGAGTTTGTGGCAGATACCTTCCTGCAACTGCAGTTTCAGACACATCTATCAGTTACTTAAGAATATGGAATTTTTCTTTTCAGAAGTAAGTAAAAAACTCCCAAACATGCAATATAGTTTGCTTTCCATGTCAGAGTGATTTCCTACTGCATCGTTTAGTATAAGAAAAGAAAAAGCATCTAAAGTAGATGTGATGTGTTATTAGCTAAGATAAAGTAAAATGGCTTTTGAGACTGATTATTCCTTCCTGGTAAATGATGTCCTCTAGCATGTCAGTGAATAAAGTTCRGCATGGCTTTTTTGCTAATCACTTAGTAGTAGCTCAGGGCAAAATGCCTTGGAAAGATTCTTAGTTTGGTAAAACTGAGAGATTGAACACTAATCTAGTAAAAGAGAGAGAGAAACAAAGAAAAAATGCAGTCTCCTATTATTATTACATTGGACAGGGACAGTAAATAATTGRGAGTTGTCACCTAGCAGTTTCTTCGTTATTCATAGGCTTATATTTAGTCCTTTATATCAGTGCCATCTAATCTTGTTACATCACTTGCACTCCTCAACTCAAACATTAATATGTCTACCACTGRCATGTGATACACACTGGCTTTTCAGAGATATCACAGATTTGCACCAGCCAATAGCAATGTAATTGACACTGGCAGACAGAAATATTGCTGACAGAYAGAAGAGTATAAATAATAAATTTAAAAATGCCTCCAATACTGCACAAAGAAATGTCCATAATAAGAAAAACATCTCTTCAATCACACCCACTGAGAATCACAAATTAAAATAGCAATAGACTAAATGCAAGGGTTTCATTCAAATATACTGAGCAGCTACACAGCTACATAGCTACAGAGCAGCTGTGTAGGTTAATGTGAAGAGAAAGGGAGGATTGCAAGTAAGTAGTTCAGATTATGCTTCTGTTTCTAGGTTTAAACACCTGTAGAGGAGTCTCAACAATTTATCTAAAGGTGTGGGTATTTAGAAATAAGGCAAGGTTAACAGTACTTAGATTGCTGCTTCATATTATCATGGCAATAATTTGAAGATATGGTGACTGGCCTGCGAAACTCATGAAGAGGGAAATAAAAATGGGGTTAAAAAAATTAATACATTGTGCRTCTTAGAAGTTTTCAGGAAATTCAGTTGTAATAAATGTGAAATAATTAAAAGCCAAAGTCAATTTAATCCCATACCAACTGTACTTCTACACCACCAGTGGGGTATGTATCAGTGTGTAGAAAGTTTAAACAGAAACTGTGACCAACAAAGTGTGTCAAGTTTGCTTCCAGCTTGAGGCAGTGCTGGTGCACATTACTATGAGGAGAGGACAAAATGGGAAAAAGAAGAGGCACTTATTTATTGATCATTGATGGGGAAAACCAGAGTATTAAACAGCCCATCTTCAGCCCAGTGGAATATTCATCCCAATCCACCTCTCAGGTGAACTAAAAGCATAGTTGGATAGAGTGAGATGAAGATGAGCAAATCCAATGGATTGTGAGGATAGGGGAAAAAAATGGAGAAAAGAAAATGGAAGATGGGAGAAAAATAAAACAACTTAATAGGAAAGGGAGTAAGATACCACATCTTTCCTGGATTGCTCCAAACTGAAGGAGTGTTTCTGCTCCAATAATTTCTACCTCTACTAYAGAAACTAAACTATGACTTTTCTTTGATTTTAGGAAGTAAAATTTCTTCTCCCTCTCAACTAGCATTGACTAAATAATACCCAAATAATCCYTAACTCAGAAAACAGTTGCTTCTAAAATTGTCCATATTTACTTCGAGTTCAATACAGCTGTTTGTATTTATACAAACATATTCTGTGTTACTAAAACCCAGGGTCAGAGAACAGACAGACAGACACAGTTCAGCAAGAGATGGAGCAGGTACAGTTGTGTTACATGGTAGGGGAGMTCCATGCTTCTGATGCAATAGGCAAAATGAGGGAAAGAAACCTGATATCATGCCCTAGGCTTGTCTTACTATAAATAGACTTGACACACAGCCAAAGGTAGTACACAAACAATTGTGTACACAGATTGATTACATAGTTTTATAATAATTGATAGCTCTTATGTATCAGTTATGAAGCCAAGACATGAACATTTAAGAGAGACAATCACATAGACTGAATCCCTAAATCAYTTTAGGAAAGTAAGTCTTTAATGTTCTTTTGTGCTTACTTGGTCTTTCCCCTATTTCTTTGTTCTTTGATTAAATAACACTTTGTATTTGAAGAGCTTTGTTTGGTTTTTTTGCTTTTCTTTATTTAAGTTTCAGCAACTACTCAACACCCAAACCTAATTTTAGGACTCTAGGGTTTCTTTTGTGATGGTGTGTTGTACTACTGGAAGCCTCCATGATAACACCACATCTTGCCAGGATGCACACAAGCAAATCCTTCATATACTGGTMAATTTCTAATTCCTGCCAGTCATAGTTTTTTTCATATTTTAGGGCACACAGTACTACATTGCTGGGGTGTCTATTTCCCCTTTTTCTATAACAGTGGTAGCAATTTGTGAACAATATCAGCAAGGAGAGATCATCCTGGCATCAAATATTTTTCCCTGAATCATATGATAGTTCTGTTTCTTTCTTTCTCCAGAACTCAGCTTTTCTGAAGGGCCTAAAGTATTTCATAACCAGACGATTCCTCAAAAGAAACAAACCAAAAGGAAACAATGAAAGCATGGCTTTCAACAGGTAATATTAAATAACTTGTGTCCTGCATGTTTATCTTTCTGGATTCATTCTATAAGTCTTAGAAAAATTAGTATCCTTATAGAAGGATTTTAATAACTTATATTAATAGTCTGTTTGTTCACACCACTAATTGTGATAGGTGAATACAACAGCTCTAAAAAAATCCTATGAAAACAAAACTCAAGCATAACAATCTGGTGGGTTTTTTTGTTTCATTCTAGAGTTATTYAGAATAATTGTCAAACAAATCAACTGCAGTCATCATATCTTATCTTGCTGAACTTACACATGACATTTGATACAAGCAGGAAACTCTGCGCTGATATTAATTTTCCAGATTGGGCAGAAGTTTTGTGTATTCATATATATTCCTTATATTTCATGAACGTATTTGAATAAATATCTAAACACAAAACCCCACAGCCAAAAAGCCAAAAGACAAATGTGACAATTCCAGACATATCCAATCAGAAGTTGATTTGGATTTGGATTTCTAAGGTTGGGGGGGATGGGGGAAGCAGTAGCTCTTTTATATCTGCAGCCTGTGCATTGTCAGATGAGCTATCTATAGGCAACTGAAGGCCTCAGGTTTATCCAGTGGGAATCACATTCAGCAAACATTTTAAATTGCTCACTGTCATTCAGGGAGATATTGTTGTTTCCTACATGTGTCTTTCAGAATGCTTCRGGAACTGGAAAGTGGCCTCTATGCTGTTAAAGTGCATCCCCTATATGATTTACCATCATCTGCTTAAGAATATCACCACAAAGCTGAGACTTGCTTTGTGATAAAGATGAATGCCACCTTGTTGTGCATGTTTCAAAATAAATGGWTTATATTAACTGATGTACTATTCCCCTCTCTCTCTGATTACTTTTAATTTGTACATTCATAAAGCCATGGACTACTAATAACAGCTATCACTCATTTTCTCTGAAACAGTTTGACACTAAGTACAGGAGATCACGGTGAGTTATAATGAAAACTGTGCTTGCAGATAGCATACAGACACAATTGCACTTCCTCCTCAAGGATTTAATAAAAAATACTATTAGCTTATACACTATCTCATTTCCCCAAAATGGAGTGAAACACGCTTTGAGCACAGACAGGAGTGTCCATTGATGTCCCCTAATGAATTCCTAAAAACTGTGTGCATAGCTGCCTTCCATCAGTCTGCTTCTGTCCATGTGCTTGTCTGACATCCCATGTCACACACACACAAAGAAAGTAAGTCTGAGGGCCAATATACGTTATTTGAATTCCAACAGAAAGCTCACTGATGTTTGGTATTCTTAATTGCAATACATTTAAAAGAAAGACTGTCAGATGTTATGGCTCTGCACACAAATGTAATCCAACAGAACAAGTTTCTGTCAGATCCAAGACATACCAGGCTGCAGGTACATAACTCTGGATAAGCTCCCAACAAAATCTTTTGAATGACAAACTCCTAAGGGCAACATCACAGTTGTTGCATGAGAAAACTGCACAGGGTAATGTAAGGAGCTCTGAGCATCTGCCAGACGAGAATCATGAAAATGCAAACACCTGGAACAGCAAGAATCACACTCATGCTGTATTTTTTAAGGGCTCAATTGAGATAAAATTGCTTGTTTGCTTTCTTCTACTGTTTTTTCCTTCCTTTAGTGAACACTTCCCTTTTGCAAAGATCACAGCTATCATTATCTCTTTAAGTCCATAGATTCCACGAAAAAGCAAAACTTACATAAAGTATGATATGACCCTGAAGTTTAATTCATAACCTGGATTTCAGAGGATGCATTCAGTTCAGTTCTCCTTGTCCAGGCATAAGTCTGGGCAATTTTTATTTTCACAGCTATATTTTCTTTCAAAAGCTGAAAGGAAAGACAGACAGAAAGGACAGATTCTGCCACTTCCCCCTATATACTCCCTTCAGCACCCTAGCCTAGATGAAATGAGGATATCCTTCCTTAAGGAAAACACTGGAAAAGCAGCAGTAAAGTAGAGTGCCTCAGTTCCTTATCTCACTCAAAAACCCAACAAAACAAACCCAAAGTTCATTAGTTAGCAATTATGTGYTCTCAGTGGTGGAGTAACAATGTGAGTGAGCTAACAGGCTACAGCACAATTTAAAACAAATAACAGCTGGAATATTTATTGGGTTACTCAGGTCAAAGCAGTCTGCCACCCAGAACTTCATTAAATGTCATCTTTGCCATTAAAAACAAATCCTAACTTGACTGCAGGGAGTGAGGRGATGTCTCCAGCACAGGCAGAAACACCAAACTACTTTGCGTGTTGACTTTCTATGTGTGAGATATATAGTCAGCATTTCTAATGAATCTGCTTGGAGCGGCTGGAATATTATGATTTATAGCACCTTCCTACTCTCCATCATAGCATTTTATTAGATGGATGGGAAGCCAGTAGTAATGAGGTTAGGAATGAGAAAACATCCATCAAGCTTGGCTACATCTTCTCAGTAAAGACAACACACTATCTTGTACGTCACAGGCAGTGATCTAGGTCACGATGGTATAAAATGTGTGATTAAAACCACGCACTTGACACCAGATAATAGGCATCTAGTTAAAAAATAGCTCTAGTGTTCCTGACTTTTAATTAAACCCAACTCATAAATATGCACTGTGGTAAATATACTGCAGAATTGGTCTTTTTTATATTCCACCACATAACAATTACCTCCAGAACGAACACTTTATTTCACTACATGCTGTTATTAGGCCAGAGAGAGTCTGAGAGACAGCCTAAAATACAAATATAGCCAGTGATGTCAGGCAGGTACACAATGATCCCATCCACTTCAATTGCTTGCTCTCCTTCTCRCACTTGCTACTGCAGTTATCAATCTAAAATAAAGCATCCTTGATCATTTTTAGCAATCTTTCAAGGCACCTTTGATTGCTTCAGTAATAACAGAGAGAAAGAGGGGGRCTCTTGCATGTAGAATGCAAGTGCACTGTAAATCTGTCTCTTTAACAGGTTTATTCTTTTGTGTGTGGCTCGTTTACAGAAGATATTTTACGTGGCTTTGAATAATGTAAAGCTGACAAATTTGTGTACAGAAGCCACAGACAGTATGCAGGCACTTGTTCAGCAAGCTATTTAACTGTGCCTGACTTAAGTGCTTGAGTCATCTCATGGAGGTTAACAGTCAATTACCCATTGATTGCTAACTCAACAATTGATCAATAAAGGAGTAATCCAGTTCCCCCTCGGCTTCAAGAGACAACATCCTTGTGCTGAAACCAGAGGCGTTGAGGTCAAGTTCTGTATGTCAGAGAATTCTTGCAGCAAAGAAGGCAGTGGGGAGGCTTTCAGTGCCACAGATCACAGCACAGGAGGAGACAAGCCAGCTGTAGTACAGATGCTCAGGGTTTCACTCAGTGGGACACACGGTAACTGAAGGCCCTCTGTTCCAGTAGCAAAAAGTAAGCATTTCTGGTTTTAAAAAAATTGTTTTTATCTACTAAATGAAGTATGTTGGTATCTGCTTAGTAGTGAGCAGGGAACAACCATGAGCCTAACAGATGTGCTACAACTGATATGTACTCTGACTAAATCTCTTCCTTATTTTCCATTGTCAATGAAATAATATTTATCATATCTGATCACAGTTATTAAAAAAATTCTATGGATGTTGAGACAGAAGGGTGTAAATCAGAGGAAATATAAAGTCTTTATTTTCTTCCTGTAGTTTTTCAGAAATACAATGAATGTGCCATTCTGAAATTGTCACAGGCAGAAAACTGACATTTTGTAATGGTGACACATCTTGGTAAGAATGATGAGTTTTCCAGTGCAGCTGAATCACTGAACTTTATAATTTGCCTAGAAGATTTGCAAATTTGTGCTTTCTRCTGTAAACCACTATTTTTCCCCTTTAGGGAGACCTTTGAAGCATTTGCTAGTGGCCTCCRGGGAGGTAAATGTTCATATGATAAATCTTCTGTTTCCACCTGCTACACCAAAAAATACCTATAAATATGCAAGATATGTTTCAAAGTTAAATTTTGCATATAATCAAAGTCTGCATTGCTGGGCTTTTTTATAGGCAGAGGAAGCGGAAATGGGATTTCTTATTTTCAAAGACAGCTGCATCTATAATACAAGTATCTTTCAAAAATGAACCTGTTAAGTTGCTTCAGGATGTTAAGGATAATTTTTTTAAAAGCTGTTGTGTCAATAAAAAGTACTATTTTCTCCTGTGGTCA
>CADDXX010001062.1:0-38819 GCA_902810485.1 Alauda arvensis | reverse complement strand
TATTATTTTCCAAAAAATTTGCTCTGCCAGATATCTTCATTCCATTCTCTTCCATAGGCCACCTATGAGTACTTTTAAACTCTATTAGCATTCTTTTAAGATCTATTTTTCCACATATTCCAACTAAAAGACTGCTATTCATTTGCATCAGCTCTGTCTTTCTCAGATCACTTTCATAATTTTTTTTCTCAACAAGTCTACCTTCTGCCTCAGTCAATACCACCCACTCACTGGATGTATTGCAATGGCCTTTACCAYCAGTCCTCCTACAAACTAGTACAATTCCTTTATTTTTCTGCTCAAGTGCCACTACATACATGTTCCTTTTTCAACCCTCAGCCTCTCTTCAGCACTATTGTCTGTACTGCAGTCCTTCCTCCCAACAGTCTTTCCTCTGTCTCAGGCTTCTACAATCTACTCCCTTCCAACAGATATATCTTRAGCCTCACTGTTTTTTATTCTCTCTTGCTCCTTCAATCCTCTGCRAGCTAGTTTTTAGTTCTCCTCACCAGTGAAATGACTCTCACTAATGACATTTTACGAGCTACAGTAAATAATTTAGGGGCAACGTTAATAATGCACAGGAAAGAAGGAGAGGAATTAAGAGATACAGGAAAAGAGAAGTTTCAGCAGAGAACCACAACATGATTGAGAGATACAAAATACATTTTTCCTCATTACCTCTTCTCCAGAGAAAAGTGCTTCATATTCCAAAACTGCTATATAAAGGGAAGCAARATGAAGCCTGATGCTCAGTAAAGAAGGACTGAGAAGTGGGAAGAAGTTCATGGTACAGGATAAAGTTAGAGAGGAAAATCTTGCACAAAGCCAAATGGGCTYTTCTTTACTAGAGCTTGAACAGAATTAAGTATGACTAACAGCCTTGAGAAGGGTTCATGGTTTCATAGTATTTAGAATAAGACAGGCAGCCAGTCATCATTATGCTCTCTGAGTGCTTCCTATTTTTTAAGTCAATACATTTCTCAGATACCACACACACTTTAACTGACAACAGAAGTACTTTGTTGTTTCATCAATACACATTGCAGCTTGATTTAAAATGCAGTGCTTCCAGCAGCAGCTCAACTATTCAAAATCTGTGTATGATTTAGCCTAGGTACTGCTTCTCATAGGGCTTAATGAAATATAAAGGGAGTAGAGACTGTTTTCTTCTGAAGCATATGGATCAAAAAGGAGAACTGACCAAGTGATCGTTAGAAAGTGTGAGCAAACAAAATGTTTTCTTTGCTTTCCTGGAATGAATTTTTCATGACGCAAAACTTTCAACTTTTCATTTATGTGAAAGTGAAGTTTCTAAAATCCTCYTGCAGAAACTTCTGAACCAAGTTGCCTGCTCCTGGAAAGAAGAAAGGCAAGAAGATTTAGTGAACTGATCCAGTCTTTCACCATAAACAAGGCTGGAAAATTCCTGCCTGTATCCATCTACCTACTGATTAATGTTTCCCAGGTGACCAACCAAATAATCAAGTTCTTTCTCACAGAATAATAATTATCATTAAAAGCCCTTTCCATTAAATTTTTCAGAGTTCTGACTTTATTGCCAAGGACKGGTATCAATTYCTTCCACCCTTCTTTCAAAAAAACMCCAAACCCCAACTTTCCACATTTCAGCGTGCTAGAGATAGTAGAGAATGTCTTCCATTATAACAAGTGGGTTAAAAAAGGGCAGGATGCTTCTCATAGTTTTCATTTAAATTTTGTTTAAATAAAGCAGGAAGAACTCCTCCAAGCCTCAAGACCAAATGAAAGCCAGCGAATGAGTCCGTATCTTTGTTGTTAGCTGCAAATAAAACATACACAGCAATATCATTATTTGCCCCACTTCTGGAATCAGATGTCCTTTTTTCCCATGCAAACATGAGGAAAACTAAAAATATTAAAAGTCTTTAACAAGGGATCTCTGTGTAAAATTTTTTTAGTTTTGCCCCTTTCCCTCATTCCCCAAGGTATCGGCCATACTGCATCACATGTGAACTCACAACACAGGGYGTGAAACTATGTAGTGATAGAATCACAGAATCACAGAATATGCTGAGCAGGAAAGGACCCATCAGGACCATCGAGTGTAACTCCCAGCTCTCACAGAACATCCCAAGAATCACACCATTTGCCTGAGAGCATTGTTCAGATGCTTCTTGAGCTCTKTCAGGCTGGTGCTGTGACCACTTCCCTGAGGAGCCTGTTCCAGAACCCAAACACCATCAAGGTAAAAAACTTTTTTCTGGTATTCAACCTAAGCCTCCCCAATTCAGCCTCAAGTCCTTTCACTGGTCACAAGAACRAAGAAATATCTTTCTACTTCCTGCAAKWMTATACTGCACTATAATGCCCTTTAACACCTCCACAAGCCCACCATAAGAACTGTAAAAGGATTGGTTTCCATCCCCTGAGAAA
The DNA here is from genome assembly GCA_902810485.1 of Alauda arvensis. NCBI lineage: Eukaryota > Metazoa > Chordata > Aves > Passeriformes > Alaudidae > Alauda > Alauda arvensis. The sequence continues at coordinate 36,404 of CADDXX010001062.1, read as the reverse complement.
TACTTAATTTTAATCCTTTCCCAGTGCTGTTCTCAGCTACCACTGAAGAATAAATCTTAATTGGCTTTAGGGGTCTTTTTTCCACACTATATTTTTAATATACTATGAATGGACTAGTATATACTCCTTTTCAACAGGATGTTTTGTGAAAGGTATTTTTAAAGCAGTTATAAAATTATTATTTCRAAACCTTCAATGCGTTAAGTTTTTAAACACTCTTCATTTTAGGGTGTCAGTTAAGAGAACCACAAGTAATAAACAAGATTTTCTCAAGTTTTCAAACATTTTCAATTTCTATTGTTGCTTCACGAGATGTTTGAAACCATCTGCTACCTCTTTGGTGGAGTGTGCATCACTCCACATGACAGTGTCTGAGATGGGATATCTTACAGCTGGTTTGTCTGACACATCTCCACTATGCAGCTCTTTGAGCTGAGAAGTTTATCCTTTCAGCACTATAAAAAAATTACCTTATCCTTGTTTTGTGGTGAGTTTGCTACTATCTCCTAGCCTCTGAGAATGTTTCATGGAAACCAAGTCTGAATTTTGAAATGCCTGAATTTGTCTTAACTTTCATATAAAAGCACATGTTAGAGAAAGCATTTCTGAAATTTGCTTGAGTTTCCCCCAGCACAGTAATCCAGTTAAATCTTGCCTGCAACCTTCAATAAAGAGTCTCTTATGAAAATGTCCAGCAAACCCAGGTTGACAGATACATTTTTTATAGAAGTATAAACTTGCCACCATGTCAGTTTATTACCCAAATTCTCATAAGAAAAACCTCTACTTCTTTCTAAACTGCATCCATTTTCCAAGATAACACATGTCCTTGGTTACTGCGTGAACCTGCACAGCACAACTAGAGACAGCTTCCCTTGGAGCTAAATATTTTGGTCAAAACTTTCCTAGTGCTTGCTTAGATCAGCCAGAGTGCACCAAACTGAACTGCCGTGGGATATAATATGTTTTTTATGTAATTATCAAAAAGTAATAGTAATAAGAAGTAATAAGTCATAAGTAACAAGTAACAAGCAGAAGTAGAGGGTCACAAAGGTCAGAAAGACTTTTGCTGGATTAATAACAGGATAGACATAGGTCACACTGCTCTAGAGCTCATGGGGCACCTGCACATCTGTTATGACCAGTTCCACCATTCCCTTAAACTGTAGACTTAAACAAATTAATAAAAGTCAAAGGCCCATGCCCTGAAAAAGAACACAAAGGCAGATCATGCTGCAGTCACTGAGTTTCTAAGAGCATGGTCGCTGTGGCTCTCCAGAAAACAGAAAGCATGTTGCTTTCTTCCCCATGTGGCTGGTGAGTGGGGGCAATGGGAGAATGTGAGGCAGGGCTTAGAGCAGTGTGCTGCCTCCAGTTTGATTCAGTGCCATTGAACCACACCTAGGCAAAAATCCTCCTACGGAGCACAGACATTCTTGCAACCTAACTAATTAATATACAAAGCACTCAAGAGTTTTCATGTTTGTTTTCTAAGGTTTTGGTGTGAMTTCATTAATAAACACAGTAAATTTGCTAATGAATATTTTAATAGTGTTAATAYGCTGCATATGCAAATTGAGTCTACAGAGAACACCTGAGGAAGAACTACTTCCTCACTTGATTAATTTGTGATGCAAGTTTTGTTTTGCCACTYTTTCTCTTCCTGTAGGTCAACCAGGTGACATTTCAGTAATAACAGTGTGCTTAGCCCAAGTCAGCATGGAAGATGATTTCACACGGGTAGTGAAGGTTAAATATTTTTAAAATGCAAACAAAATGAATTTTTAAAAGCTTCAAAATAGCTTTGGATTCAGAAAGCCCTTTGCCATTCATGGGCAGTTCTCTTTAAGAAAAATGCTTTAAAGTTATGTGCACTTCTCATTTGTCTGTTCAGAGATTTCTCTGTGTCTTCTACCACACAGTCTGTATAATTTAAGGTGACTCACTGTACAGGAAAGTTCACCTTCCATTAAAATGTTTTCTTTAGTAAGCACTCTCCTGGAAGTGCTGTAGTGTAAACATGAGTGGCTACGAATACGAACATTTATTAAATAGCGCTGATTAATTTTTCAATACCTAAGGGAGAGCAATTCACAGCTCAATCATTCGGGCCATTTTAAGTGCTGCACAGGACAATTCCACTACATCTTCCATTAATATTTAATTGCCCATTTTATTCTGTTTACCTTTTTGGTTAATATATAATTTAAAGCCTTTCTACTAAAAAGGAGCAGGGAGGGAGGGAAGAGAACAACTGTTAGCCTGCTTTTAACAAATCTCTGGTGAGAACTTTTCCTTCATTTAAAATTCATTGCAAAGAATTTTTATTTAATATCAATAACACAAACCCCAGGTATTAAAGCAAAACTTGGAAGCAACTGTTGCATAACAGTCCTGAAACKGACTTAAATTTGACTGACACCAATTTCTGACTGGCAGCTTTTCACAAAGCACCCTAGAAGTCTGGGAGGATACCACACAGCCTGAGCACTAGAAGTAGGTACAGAAGRTGGAATGCCCCACACAAAGGGCATTCCACAGGAAATAATATTCTTCAAAGTTTTGGTGGAGAGGGAAAAGGGATTGGAAAATGTAACAAAAACATTCGGCTCACCATCACAAAACCRGGGAATGTTTACAGAGGGATACATTACATTGTGGTGATTAGGAAACAAACTGCCAGATTAATGGGCCTGAAAGTACTTGGGTACTGTGAGGCGGATWAAAAAAGCAACAATCATGTAAGAGGGCTACACTTGCTCTTCATTGCCAGTCATTGGGACATCACAGCTCATCACAGTCACAAATCCCAYAGAAAATGATTTATTTATTAAAACCAGTAAAGAGCTGATTTTTGAATTTAGGACAACATTACTAGCAGTGGTACTTAGGCTTTGGTTATTATTTCAAGAATCAAAGAAAACTCACATGGGCTTAAATGTTAATATAGATGTACTTGCTTTGAACTTGTCAGAGTTTATATGTTTGATCTTTCACTTTCTGTAGTCCTTAACACAAATAAAACACACTAGAAGTTTACAGTCTAGAGTAGTCTATCACTTTTATCCCCTTCTGCCTTAAGATAAGGTCGGTGGTTTGCTGAGAAATTTTTGAAAAATAAGTAATAAATTATTAAAATTAATAGATTCCTTAGCTTTTCTGGCTCACTCCCTTCATTTTCTTTAACAGTCATTCAGAGCATTATGCTATCATGCTATTATGCCATGGAAGTAGATCTAGATGTGGTATYAAAAAGCTGTTGCATTAATCAAGCGTTTTCTCTGGGTCAAATATGTCTTATTTTTCAGAATTACATACAATATTAAAGACACATACATAATCATAAGATCAGTGYCCAGCCTYCCTAATAAAAGTGAGAAAATGTGARCATACTACTCAAAGTTATCATGACTTCAGGAACTCCATATATATAYACATGTATTTATGCAAGGAGAAACAAAAAGCATTAATAAAATTAAGCAGCTTATCTACACTGTTTAAGACATATTTAGCACAATGTATAAAACTGGGAAATGGYGAAAATTATTCTGGGAGCTACTGAAAAACATCTGAAAGACAAAACAGTTGATKTTGTGTGACATCACAGTCAGCACATCTTCAAGAGAGGAAAGTCCTGCTTATCAAACCTGATTTCCTTTCACGACAATGTGTTAGGGGTTGTCTTTTTCCTTTCCTTTTCCTTCCTTGTTACTTGTGGATTTTTTGCCCACTGAGTTGCTAAGRAGCACTGAAGGCCRAGTGCTTGAGACAGCTGGGAGGGGAAACTCCTACTCTCGTCCTTTGGAGAAGGACAGGGAAGCTGCTGCTTGGGAAAGGAACTCGCTGCTGCTGCTGGAGCCCAGCTCAGTCCTGTTTCTTCTGCTGTTGGCCCGTGTCACACTGCTGCATGAAACCACAGCACAACACACACCTTCACATGTTGGAAAGAAAAGAGAACTTTCATTTTTTTTTCTGAAACCATTTATATCTAAACTTAAGGCAGCCAGTGATTGGAGAATAAAGTCTCCTCTTCTCCAATCAAGATGTGCTTGTCAAACTCTCTACTCCTAGTAAGAAAGAATGTAAACATTGAAAACCTGTTACACAAACAACCCCGTTGTTTACATAAAACTATGAGAACTGACTYTAAATATGAGAATKATCAGAAGGCTAAGATTTCAGCGTGGCAGGCCTGTACCCTGGCCCTGCTGAGACCTCCTGCATCTTCAGGTACAACTTCAGAGTTTCTGATCCATCCCTTCCATCCCTTCAGCCACAGCTCCCGAGTTTCAGATCCATCCCTTCCCACCTCTGCCAAGCCACCGTTGCCCGGCTCTCCCCGAGCCCACCCCACAGCGCCCCCTGCAGGACATGGGGATCATCGCAGCCACCCTGCCCGCTGGGAGCCAGCAGCGCCCCTGCAGGCTGTGCCTGGAACTGCACAGATGGGGAAAGTGTGCTCAGGGAAGTGTTCCTRGGTTCCTGGTTCTGTTTGTTATTAATGCTGCAGCTGTTGTTTGTTTGCCTTGTTATGCAAACTAGTAAAGAACTGTTATTCTTATCCCCACATCTTTGCCCAAGAGCCCCTTAATTTCAAAATTACAATAATTYGGAGGGAGGGGGTTTGCATTCTCCATTCCAGGGGAGGCTTCTGCCTTCCCTAGCAGACATCTGTCCTTCCAAACCTAGACTAGGTAACTAGATAACCCACCCACTTAATCAAGGGAAGCCAGTTGATCTCTCGATTTTAGTAAAGGCTTCAACACTGTCTCTGACAGGATCCTTCTGGACAAAATGTGCAGCCCACAGCTGGATAAACACATCTAGGGATGGGTGAGCAACTGGGTCACATGTCCRGCACAAAGGGTTACAGTGAATAGGGTGACATCAGGCTGGGGACCTGTACTGACAGGGCTCTGCAGGGYTYCATCMTYRGCCCTCTGCTCTTCAACATCTTCATAAATGACCTGGACACAGGACTGGAAGGGATACTGAGCAAGTTCACAGAGGAYACAAAACTGGGAGGAGCTGTTGACTCCCTTGAGGGCAGGGAGGCCCTGCAGAGAGACCTCAACAAATCAGGGGTCTGGGCAATCACCAACCATATGAATTTCAATGAGGAGAAGTTCCCCATTCTGCATCTGGGATAGGGAACCCTGGATGTATGGARTGAGATGCTGGAAAGCAGTGCCATGGAAAGGGATCTGGGGGTCCTGGTCAGTGGCAAGTTGAACATGAGCCAGCAGTGCCCTGGCAGCCAGGAGGGCCAACCCTGTCCTGGGGTGCATCAGGCCCAGCATCAGCAGCTGGGCAAGGGAGGGGATTGTCCTGCTCTGYTCTGAGCTGGGGCAGCCTCAGCTCCAGTGCTGGAGACTGGTTTGGGTGCCACAATGTAAGATATTAAACTATTAGAGAGTGTCCAAAGGAGAGCAACAAAGGTGGTGAAAGGGTCATGAGGGGAAGCTGTGTGAGGAGTGGCTGAGGCCACTTGGTCTGTTCAGCCTGAAGAAGAGRAGACTGAGGAGAGATCTCATCAGAGTCTACAACTTCATAGTGAAGGGAAGAAGAGGGGCAGGCACTGTTCCCTTTGCTGCGGTGACCAATGGCAGGACCTGAGGGAAAGGCCTGAAGCTGTGGCAAAGCATTTGGACRGTGCTCTCAGGCACATGGTATGACTGTTTGGGATGATCCTATGCAGTGCCAGGAGTTGGACTTGATGATCTTTGTGGGTCCCTCCCAACTGAGCATATTCTATGATTCTCTGAAAATGTTTATATTTTATTATAGTACATGTTCATCAACCTTGGGAACAGATTAGGCCTATACCATGGGATTACCTGTGACTTTGCTTCTTATTGTTAAAATCTCAAGATAACAGGGCATGCCTCTTTACCAATGAATTAGCTGAGAGCAATTAGCATTTGTATCTCCAGTAAGAGTAGACAAGGTCAATATGAGCAGGAAGTCTCCATCACCAGATCACAAACAAGCAGTCAATAGGATCATGTGAAAGGTCACTCCATATTGGAGTCCTCAGGCTTCATCACTGTCTAAAAACCTAACCCAAATCTGGCTGAAGTTTAAAGGAAAACCGTATCTACTAAAAGCAAAACAAGACAGCAAGAAAAATAGGCCTACCCCAGCTCCACCCACCCCTTTCTCTGATCTTAATAGACAATATTTTAAATCTTCAGGACTTCCAAACRGCAAGGTTTCAAGAAAGTCAAGGTCAGGAAACAGTAATTTCCTCATTATCAATGCCAGCCATGAGGACGCTTTTCCTCCTCTGCAGGATCACTGTGCTGTGACTTRTTTGCTAAGGGCTTCTCTCCACTGCTGCTATTTCCTACAACCTCAGGGAAACAGTGCGTGCTGCCTACTTCAACAGCTCTATGTTCTCCTTTGCATTTGTATACAGAGTAATGCCAGCCTCATTTTCCCTGTCAGCTAACCAAAAATGCTAATATACTGCAACACGAAGGGCATGCATTTTGAGATGCAAGCCTATCCGCTCTGAACTCATGAAAGGGATACTTAGGGTATACACAAAGTTCTTTAAATAAAATATTTTATTACTGATATTTGATATAGCCTGAAGATATGCAAGAATTTTTGCTCGGTTGAATTGTGGGGTTTATGTCGCTTATGTTTTCCTGCTCTACACAACAAATAACTAGATCCCATTATTTTATTTACATTTAGCCAGATGGCAAAATGGATTTACCAGTTACAAACTACTTGCAGAAATCAGAGTAACCTATATTGTTTGAGAAAGGCTAGTAATCTTTATCCAATAATCAGAGATGGTGTTTGCTTGTTAAAATCCATTTTAATCCCTGAGCCAATGAACTCATRGATGTTTTTCACCTCAGAAATACARTCTCTCTAGATTGGTTTATGTGTGTTTTTTCAGTTTGTCTCAACCACACACAGGTACTACATGCTATCAGTACCTGCTAAGGCAGTCTGCAAACTGAAGCAAGGAGAAACAGGAAAATTAATTCTTCTAGTTTGGTTTCCATTTGCAGTCTATTAAATTATCTAAATTTGTAGTCCATTGAATTATTAGTCTTTTATTATCAAAATTATATTTGGCTCTTTTTTTCTGAAATTTTTTGTTTGTTTCCTTTATTGCACTGTAAATTGCTAAACAGAGATATAAAGAAGCTGTTTCCCATCTAAACTTCACTATCCCTCACATTTCCTTCCTAGACTTAACATGTCACTAGTTAAATATAGACTGTCCCTTGCATCCTCCTATTAAATGTATTCAAATACTCTCTTGCTCCTAAAAAGCTAATCCTAAATGGGGTTAAAATCATCATTGTTTTTAAAAAAATCTTTAAAATCAGATGAAAATATTTTTTAGCGTGCCTGTTATTTTCAGTCTACTGTAATTTGATTATCAAACCTCATAGATTTACTGAAATCTATGAGGTTTGATAATATAATAATCATATATATGATAATATAATAATAATAATATAATAAACGTTCTGAACCAGTAAAATATTTTACTTTTRGAATTGATAGTACATTTCATTTAATACTGATTACATAGCAGAAACYCTTAATTCTCATCACATGCTTGTAGTTTTTTAGATTTTCTCTAATCCTTTCCATGGATTAGATGAAAATTTTAAGCACACAAGAARATMATTTGGATCATTTCTGCCTTGTTGTACTACCTCAACTAAAAGTAAATTGTTAAAATAATCTTTGAAAAYTGCTTCTGTTTTCCCAAGTATAGCACATGCAGGCTTTTTTTCTGTGTTCCTCTCATAAAAGAATGAGTACTTTGACTGCATTCCATCCTTCAGAAAATCAACAGACTTTAAGATTTTAGGTGCCCTTGTTCTGTTCTACCCTAAGATGACAAAAAATAGAGTGAAGATAGACAGAGCTGGGCTTCTCTCAGRAAAGTGGTACCTTTTTTATTTCCTTTTGGGGGTGTACAGTATACACAARATGCAGACAACAGTGTAAGTTAGAAAGTAATCACACCACACTCAGGAGGAGTGCTGCCAATGCTGGTAGAAATCAATAGGTTGATCCTACTGCAATAAAATCTGTTTCCTGATTGTTAGATACAGACAGCAAACCTGACACTGTCAGGCTGGGTGCTCAGAGAGTTCTGTCTGCCTGTGCTGCACCTTCTGTTCCATTTCACCCTGAGGGTAAGTAAGATGTTATGTTCAGTCCACACACATAATAATAACAGTGTGATTCAGAATACATTCAAACATTTGAAATGGTTCAGTCACAAATGTCAGCAGAAAGCAGGATCTGCAAACTTGTTGTAGCACACATTTGTGACAACATTGTTTGAATATAAATGAAAAATGTTACTGACAAATGTCACTAGRAATGGGTTCTGTTCTTCGACTGTTGACTCATCTTATGTAAATATGTTACCTCCTTGAACCACACATGCCTCTATCTATCCTGCTGCCTTTGAAATAGGATAACACTGGTAGGTTGACTGTAAGTAGCAATTAACAGTGAAGGTTTCAAAGTCCCTTCATATGCATAGAAAGCTCTGCAATAGTCTGCAATAAAGATTCACATTCTTTGTTCCTATATTTGTGGTAGTGCACATCTCTATAGCAATTCCTTCACATAAGCATCATAAGTTTCAACAAGCAATAGTTTTGAGCAAATTTGTGGAAGATCATCTTTCCAGTAGATCTTTCTGGAGAGTTAAAAATGTTTAGGCAAAAATAATTTCCAAGCCAGACTTAGAGGGAAATAAAGGAGAAAGAAATAAAGGAAAACTAAAGGGGAAAGCATTTCCTTTAGTGAGTTAAATAATCAGTTCATTCTGTAAACAAAAATAAAGTGTAGGTGATGCCCTCAATRAAGTTCATGCTTGGCCTGGCTTAAKTAGAGGGGACTTTTGTTATTTAAAGTTGGATTTTTCGATTGTGAAAAGTGTTTTCTCCCAAGGAGGATTCTTCTGCATTTCTTTGCCACAGCAAAAGTTCAACACTTGTAGGCAAAATGGGAAGGGGATGAGCTTTAGTTTTAAATTATGTTAATCTAAAATACTGGATTGTCCAGATGGATACTCATCATAACAGTTTCTTCCTGACTGCAGCTACAATTAATATKGAGAGGATGAAGAGATAAATTATCCTTAGTGCAGGATTGATAAGCATATCTATAAAATAGAGCTATATCTTCATRTGAAGATTGCACACACCTGTTATTTATCACTTTCTATGCAAATAYTGCAATGACTCTCTTTTGTTATRTGAGTTTATGTGTAGCCTTCTAAAATACTAGAAYACAAAGTATGTGAACTTAGGATTGTGGTTTAATTTYGTAAGCAAATTTTTTAATGTAYGTATCCCTCATGCTCTACTGTGYTTATTACCAGTAGCATAAATAYATTACAATGATCTCATATACATTTYCAAGAACAAGTAGAAAAGTMTTTAAAATTCAGAGATTTAAACTTAATGATTTTCTCATCTAACTTAGATTTAGGCAATTATATTRAGCCATTCATTCAACACATAAATATATACACCCATGCCMCAATATTTACTTATGACATTTTTTATTTTCAACAGACAAAAAACCTGTCTCTTTGCATAATCTTGAAATTACCATTGGAAAGAGAATCTGTCTCTGTACTTARTAATTTTTTGAACTGAATTAGAAATTCCCTGATGCATCTTCTCTCACCAATTAGGAGCAAAGATGTAGTTTTGCAGACAATTCCAAAGAGTTTGCTTGGCTCAGATGTAAGTACTGAGCCACAAAAAGCACTACACAGTGCTTGTGATATTTGACATAAARTGTCTAGTAGCAGCACATAAAATTTCTAGTAGTGGGACAGAAAACAATTAACAGCAGAGGTACTCTTCTTCATCTGAGAGCAGCTTAGAGCAGGGAAATACACCATGTATGTATTATACACGTAAAGTTGTGCAGAAAATGGGATACAATTAAAACATATTTATAATTTCCAACTGAGTTTATAAGAAGAAGAAATAACCTTTCTTACTTTTAAATAGGCATGTTCTTTCTAACATAAATCTTCATTTTTGGCAATATACATGATTTCYTACTCTAAGACTCATGTTTCACAGTTTGTCTGTGAGAGAACAGAAGCCAAAGTATAATTTTCAGCTAAACAGCATGCACAATGGGCATGTCAGCAAAACTTAWAAGATAATGAAACAATGCTTTCTTTTAACCATCCGTCTCCTTATATMGCTTTCTTTAATTGTTACAATCTGTTTTCAGTGATTCATAAGAAACACTATTAGGTAACATTAATAACAGTATTTAATTAGGTGGTTTAAGATACAGTTTGGAGTTAGACTGCAATTAGYTTAAAGCAATTGGAGGTGTGCATGTGTCAGAGGAGGTTATTTGTTTCACTTTGCTTGACTGGCTGCTAAAGGAGAGGATGATGCACCTCCCTGTTATTTACAAYCTTTGCTTTTTCTTCCAACTTCTCCCTTTCCCAACCCCCCTCCCTGACTGTTACAGCCAATGGTAATTTAGATAACATCTAAAGCCTTGCCTGACAAGGCAAATTCAAATTATGAAGCAATCCTTCCACATAGAAAGACCTTGTTTGTTAGATTAGTTGTGGATTGGTTCTGTATGACAGCTTGTTTGCAAAAGGTGAGCTATCTGCATTTCCAATGCAGGCAAGCGTCATTTAAGGAAAAAATAGAGATGTCATTTCTCCTGTTTGTCACAGAGTTCATGTAATATTCCTTCTCTGTTTCTTCAKTGTTTAATTCTTAGGAAAATAGTAGCAACTGCATACCTTCGAATGAGACACCTAATTTTGTTATGGATGAACATAGTGTTGTGACAAAACAGTGGCACAGCTGTCATAACAGCTGTCACACATTAATCATGACAGTGACAAATAGCATAATTACTTTATCTGGAATGTCTAGCATGCAACTCAGTATGCACCACTGCAGCATAAGCATATCAAGCATGGTTTAATTAAAAGACATCAATATAGGTTAGTCAGACATGGTCTTGGAGACACTGATACAAAATGAAAATAAAATTATTTATCAGTCTGTTTTTAGGAACGCTCAAAGACCAATTACTTAGTCAACAAGGTAATTTGAATCTCTTTTCCTAATCAGTCCCTTTGATGCYAATTCTGCATGGTGAATTGAGCTATTGACACGCATGTGTTTCTGACCCAAAACCTCAGCTATGTACCATGTTCAATGGTTATCCATTCTTCCAAGGTGGCTTAAATGCTCACATCTGTCCCACATCCTTTGATTGAACAAAATGTAGCAAAATAACAAGCTTCATTGTATGCTGCTGTGTAAAACTTCTTTCCCACAGACTTCGCAATGGAGATAGAAGAGTGAAGCTTGTGTCACAATGTGTGCATTGGCTTCTGCAGTTACATCTGCCAAGGCTGAAGTATTATATAGCAAGAGCCCATTATAAAGACAGCTACCACTGAAAAACACAAATTCAGYTCATGCTTAAATTTCAAACAAGCAAAAACATTAAGGGGTAATTTTTTTTTCTTCTTCTTCTATATGAAYCCTATCCAGTTCAACATTTCTTTAGTATCACACTCTGTGTCCACATGTGCACACATATTTGCTGCTGTTTTGTTYAGGCTTTTCTGAAGATAAAATATACACATAAAATGCTGTTGCCAAGGTTCTCTTCACACAGCAAATTCCACTGGTAATTACCAACTCATAGTATTTTTACTTTTTGCTCCAGATTTGTTAAGCTCTGCATCTCATTGAATTCACTTATTGGATTTCTAGGGGCAGTTCATGAATTGTACTGAAGCTGACTCAATGAAATATTAATGAATCAATTTCCATAGACATGGATTCATTATCTCACTGGATGGCATCAGAAAACACAGTACTGCAGGCAGTATCCTTCCACCTGCCTGCYAGAGGATTTCATTTTATTATTCAATTTTTAAAGCCCACACTCATTCTAGGTAAGTTTACACTGGGAGCTTTTCAATCTCTTGCTCTAAGACAAAATTAAGGGGGAAACATTATTTAGATGAACCTYAGTAATCCTTCAAATGTGATTTCCTATTAACCAGCAAAGCAAGATTTTCAGTGATTTGTTCTGGATCACAGGAAGCAAAGTTTTTTTAAACACAATAAATTCCTTAAAAATATGAAAGCTTTATGTTTCCTTTCTTCAATAACAGACACAAAGAGAAAAACAGTGAAATATTTTAGTAATTGGTTTCGATATTAGAAAATTTGCATCAATTAATCCAAATTTATTGATCGGATTTAAGATCTGTATGCTTCTGCAGGGAAGCTATATGCAGMTACATTCTCCAGAAATGCATCTWGAAATAATTTCAGCCATATCAGTTTTTAAGCACCCCACAGGCAGCCTGCAATGGCTTCCATAATTAATTATCTGTTCATTAATAATCACATACCTACCAAAATGAAGTACTTGCATGAATCTTTCACACGCTTCAAATAATCAAGAGCATTGTACTGACTTCCTCTAGGTTAACCATGGAGGAAAGATGGCTTAACTCCTTCAGTATCCTGAATTTGGTGGACTTGAGGTTCTGCCAGGCTCAGAAAGCAGAAATCATACTGTCAAGATAAACAGCTTTCTTTAAGTTTGTTTTCAGTGGAGGTAAACTTTGAACTTCTATCTAAACTCCCTGCCTAGTCACATTTTTAGGGTGCTCTTTGACATAACRACTGCAAGCTAGAAGGTGAAAATTCAAAATCCTTCCTTACTTACCTAAGACAGTTAACAAGGAGGTCTTCTTCTTTTACTTGTGTCCTTCAGATACCTAACAGAAGTACTCTCTTTCCCTAACAACAAGAACCAGCAGGTTTTTGGTGTGAAAATTAGCAGCTGCCAATTRTATTTATCTCTTTGACTAAGAGGTTTATTATTAATCTTCCCTGTTGCAGTGCCCATGTGGCAGCATTGATATTGAGCAGCTGGACAGATTGCACCCTGGAGCCACATCTGTAGCTGTACAGATCCACACCACTTTCATTGCCTCAGTGCCGGAGAAGTTTATCTTCTCTTAGTTAGATTTACTACCTACTTCATGAATTTTTAAGAGTTTTCCCTTTCTCTCCTCCAATTTGATTCTGAAAGCATGCTAGTRTCATCTGGTACTGATCATTAACAGCTGATTAGTTGAGTATTTGCTTATTATTTTCTCCTAATTAATAGGGATTTCCAGTTGAGTTTGCAAAGATGAATCCAGAATGGCGAAGAATATAAACAGTGTTTGCTCCCTAAAACTGGGAAATATTTGTAAAAGACTGAAAAATGCAAACCAGTAAAAATTGCACAAATGAGTGCATCGTGTATCTGTTTCAATCATTTCTCAGTATTTAAATTGATTAATTAGTAATTACTCACATTAGGTTTTCTTTATGAGAAAGTTGAGTACTAAATTGTTTGCTTTACATAAAGAATAACAAAAAATGCATTCTGATGACAATAGTAATCATATTCTAGTGATAGTCTGTATGTTTTTCTAACAGTTTATTAATGAACAACATCTTTATAATGCACCAATGAAATACACAGTAATATCAAGTTTTTATCCAGATAACTGTCACAGTAGCAAGGCAGATCCAAGAAACAATTTGGGTTAGTTTTGGGGGCTAGYAATGGCTGAAAGATACTACTTCTTTTTCTCCTCCAAGTATTGTAGAACCYGCCAACTCAGATCCAGCAATATTGAAGAGGCAGGACATTCAACTCTCTTACCCCACCATGTATGCACTCAACTTGTCATTGGAACATCTCTTTCTCCATTTTTTTCATTACATCAATTACATGAAAGCAGAACTCTTCTTGGTTTTTTTCCATTTCACCTCTTACAGGATGAAAAAAAATTGATACAACCTTCCGACTTCAGATGACTATAAAATRAAATATTTGAAAATCAAACATTCTTAAAGTTATTTGAGTTCAACTCAAGAGTTAAAACTATGCCAGTGGAGATCAGTTTTCATGTCTGTTTATAGACCAGAGATGTTTTGTGTAATTTCTGTGCTTGTTATGTAAACCTCCAAATTAATTTTCTGTCAAGTGGTTTCTCATTAATTGCTGATTATGTTCATATCAAATTAACAGCACACATATTRGATTCCTGCAGCTTCATTCTGCAGTTAATAGTTTTGTGAATCTAAAACTGGAAATCATRGGTCCAATGCCCACCATTTAAGATAGATACATAATCACAGAATTCATTGATGCTCTTTGTGTTTCTGTGAGATCAGATCTCCACTGCAGTATAACATGTGTTAGCCCAAAGGAGAACACCAGGCAAAACCTGACTATCTGTACACAATACAAAAGAGTTCTGTCATGGATTCAGAAAACAAATGAATTTTCAAAATGAATGAAAAGGACAATTTGATGTGCAGAGAATGTATTCAAAGCTTTTTTTTTTTCATTTGGTATAGGCTTATATGAAAGGCTCTGGGCAGAAATCCACCAGTAATAGTGTTTCCAAAACACAGAGTTGAGAAGGATGAAGAGTAGAAGAAAGAAGTCAAACACTGCATATTTAAATGATAAACTAATGATATAGAAAGTCCCTTCTTTCTTTCTCCATAATTTCTAATTATTAAAATAACTCTGTTTCATCAGTTCTTTTAAAAAGATAGTCATATTTCTAATGACCATTTGCAGCAGGTTAAGGCTTGAGGGTTTGTTCTTCATGYTTGTAACTGCAGTTCTAACTGATTTTTTTATGAGAGKCCACAACTGAGTTGCTAAAATAAAATTCAGCAATATTTTAAATAGTCAATCCTTGTTTAAACATTTTTGTGTTCAATGATATCTTATTTTTCATCATGGCTAGTTAAGATTTCATTCTGGCCGTCTGGAATATATATTTCCAATGTTTACGTTGAGCCCTGTGAATTCCCAAATTAAAGCAGCACTATGTTTTTACGCTAGAGCATCCARTCATGACTTGTGCATAAAAGATATAGCATGAAATAATCGATAATAGATTCACTCATTCCTCTAAATAAATTCTGTGCAGGGAATGTTGCTAATGAAATAGATATCCGGTTACCTAGACACCTTAGGAAAAAGTTAGCGCTTTCTTTTAAGTCTCCCATCAATCTTTATGAATTACAGCTGTGTTCTGTGTRAAATGGCTGATTTCAATCCAGATGATATTCACGAATATGTCAAAGGTATACCCAGAGGGAGATCTATATAAGGAGAGAACCTTACCTAAGACCTATTCTCATTCCATCCATGGAGATGAAGTTTTAATGCCATGGTGTACATGTATGCTTTTGTTACACTTCACACTGCACAGAAGGACTGGGCAACAACAGGCTGTTGAAACAGTCACCTTTTTAACAAGCTTTAGTTAGATTCACCAGCCGTTATATTTGGCAGATTGTGGCCATATGGATCTGCAGACGTGATTTCCTGTTCAGCCTTCATATCATCATGTACATTGTAGGGTGACATGACAGATCTAAGCCATGTGCAGGACTCCATATTCCTCACTGAGATTTCTGCCACCTGGTCTGGTCTGCAAGAGCTACAGCAAAATTCTTCAACTTTTTAGAGCAACAGTACACTGATGCTTTCTTTGGATATGAAATGTTCTGAGAAAATGAGAAGCTGCCTTTAAGCAGTTATCCTTCCGTAACTTGTCCTGTGTCTATTCATGGTTCCTCTCTGATCATGTTGTAGTGGTAGCTCTACACAAACCTGTAATCTTCTCTAAATATGTAAGTGAAGGTGAACATGAAAATACTGGGTTTTGCTGTGTAGGCAGATCTACAATAGAAATATTAACAATTTCCATCTGTGAACAGGGTATATTTTTTGTTAGAGTTATGAGTTATTTTTTGGAAATGAGAGTGGAAGCAAGGAAAAGTACAGCAACAACACCAATGTTGTTGTGATATGGTAGCAATATATATTCTCTTTTTTAAAGAAAATATTCATGTGGGTAGGCCAAAATRATTGCCATTTTCTGAGTAGCGAAATTATTACAGAGCAAACACACTGAGGGATATTTAAAAATGTGGGCCTGTTTATTTTTYCTCAGAGGAGTATGGATCATAATTTGAATGTTTCAGGGAAAAGGAAGATAAATGCTTGAGATACGTGATGTACTATGTTTTCACATCTTTTCATGAGAACTATTTAGCCTAATTAAATTGTTAGGTTTAGAAAACWTTTTCAAAACTGTGTTAAAGGCACATTTATATTTTTTAGGTTAATTCTGCAAAAGTTCTACTGGAAGCACAAGCTCAGTTTTGAAAATACTGAGTTTTGAAAATATACGTTCACATATATCTAATAAATGACTCACTGATTGTTAATGAGGGTTAAGTGCCTACAAGCTAGAGACTTCTGGCGTGGCTTATTTTTGGGTCAGTTTTGTGTTTTTGATGTTGTTTGTGGGTTCAGTTTTGTTTTATAAATTATTGTCTAGGCATAGGGCAACGTAAAGACACACTTATGGTTCCAGACCTAAGTAAGTGTGAGTTCCTCAACAATACAGATCACTCACTCCATCACTTTTACTTTTGCTAGCTCAGAGATTTCTGCTTTTTTTTGGGTGCTCCGATCATGCTCTTAGAGTCATCATCACAAGCAGCAACAAGCACTCTAAGTATGGAGGTGTATTCAAAATACAGGCCTGAGGCTTTTGGGTCTTTTGAAAATTTAGGCTATTATGATCTATTTTGTCATCTCAGCTTTATGCACACATGAATGTATCACTAATGCACCATGAAAAAAAAGCAAAATTATGTTACGATTAGTCATTATTGTAGAGGAAGGGGAGATATTTGGGAATAAGTTTTAAACTTTGAGCAGTTTTCAGACCACCATCTCCTACTTATATTTCTATACCACACAAAATGGAGATGGCACAACCAGATTCTGAAGGTTCTATTTGTTCTGTGATGAGAGACATAAGCATGCTTAATATTTGAGGATAACAACCAAACAGCCTCTGGCTTAATGCATCGGTACCTGATTTGAATGGATACATTCCTATGACATTCYAACATGTGTTCTTTCTCATATTGCTATATAATTGTTATTGTAAACCATATTTTAAAATAATGAAACATAATAATAATCCAGTCATTCACTAACAGTAGTGTGCTTAGCATAATAATGATTTTGCAGTTCAGTACCCAGTCTCCTAGCAGAAGGACATAAAACTCMAGCAAAAATGAGTAAGAACTTTTCAGCTGAACAGATCACTGATCTCTTTATTATCTCTCAACAGCAAAAACAAAATATTAAGTAAAATTTACTTTGATTAAGTAAAATTTACTTTAGTTTAGGAAAAGAAAAATATTGTTTGACTTTGTAGAATAAGATTATGTCACAAAGTTAAGCTGTTCGTGACTATCCTGGGAAGCAGTTTTGCTGAGCTTGCACTTTATAAGTTCTATCCCATAGAAAAAGCATTATTTTTCTGTAGATAATTACTTAGCCTTCAAACATCTTAACCAGTCAAAAAAATATATCAATAGAGATCAGATCCCATTTGCACACATAATGTGTAGGTCCACATAAACCTGTAACATTATGTTGTTTTACAATTTATGCTGAAACTTTTGCTGCACTTTTTTTCCTCTTTAATATTACAAGCATCCTTACTACTCTTAAAGTAATCTTCTGTGTGTAAAAAAAGTTAATCTACTCCTTATTAAAATCGTGTTAACATTTACCTGATGCTTACACTGTGCTGAGAAAGCACTGTGCTACAGAAGTGATAATTCATTCACCAGAGGCCGAAGATTTAGATAGGAGAAACTGGTCTAAAATTTCCAAGCACCACCCATCCCCWAAAAAAAATCCCTAAATTGTGATGTAATGACAAAAGCTAGTTAGACATGTGTATYCACATCAGAGAACGAAGAAGAAGGTGAATGAAGCAAAATGGAGAACACCTCTGCAAGACCTGATAAATTGGAAGCACATGGTTTGGCATTCTTGGTATGTAAAGTAGAAAGTCAGCCAAGGTCCAGAGCCAACTGAGAAGCAAACATGCATTCTGCATAGTGTTACAAGGGAGTTTTGGAAAGTCAAACACATAGAGAGGGAAGTTTGTTTATAGCTAAAATAACCATAACAGATGTCTATAAAAGAGCAGCTCTTAYGAGCCTTCACTGCTAGAATACAGCTTGCCTTGCTTGGAAAAATATTTAAGTGGCATTTCCCACAGGATTAAGACATTTAATACCTTCTCTGAAGATGAAAAATAAGATCTACATCTGAGAAAGCTCTATTACCAACCATGGGGACATGGGACATCATCCCATGGACTGGTCTGTCTCCTCAACGTGCAGGTCTAAGAGGACTCTTCTCAGCCCATGTCTGAGTGGTTTGAGAGGCTGACCACTGCCTCAGGTGAAAACATGGCCAGAAATGCATTTTATGAACCCTTCATATTAACTGCCTCAACTTCTTTTCCTTCATTTCTCTCCACAACCCTGAGGCCATTAAAACAATACCTTATAAAAATACCAAGCTATTTATACCAATACTTACTCACTATGAATCTGGAAAATTATGTTGAAGGGATTTAACTTGTATGAAAAAAAAAAAAGTGAAATATTAGAAACAACCAGAGCTCTAATGGACCAACTTCTTTAAACTTGATCTCCAGGAGTTTCAAAGTATCTAAGRCAGAATGTAACCATTAGTATGGCAAAGGAACTCTGAAGGATGAAACAGGTTCCATTTCATCGTGGGTCTGCTATGATCCATGTGTTCATAAAAACTGTGCAACTTCTGCCTCTACTACCTGAAAAGGATAAGGAACCCACACAAACTCTCTTTTGTATGCACTGCACAAGATAACTGAACAAGAAGGAACAATTAGGATGTCTATTACACATCTCTTTAGATGAATTAATGAAAAGTTTGTGCTGGGCAGCCTTTAATATCCATTAGTAATTATGCATAAWTTTTCAGGAGTAATATCTAGTAGATTAGAGAAAGAAATTGAAAACAATATGATGGAACCATGAATTCAAGAAAGCCCTGCCAACCCGTTACAAACCCTTGGAACAAAAGAATGTCTTGGAAAAAAAAAAAAGAAAAAGATTGAAAAGAAAAAATGACTGGGAAAAGAAATTGAAAAGGAAAGGAAATTACTACATGTTACTATAACTGGGACAGATTTTATCAGAGGATTATTAGAATTTGGAGGAAAACATTATTATTTTCTAAATTGAATTGGATTATTTATTACAGTTCTAAGAAGTATTGAACACAAGGAAGATTCCAAGCAAATATTAGATTAGACTGGAAAATAATATAAATGAAAGAAGTAGCTCTGAGATAAATCTCAATACAAACATTACAAATATTAAATTCTCCTTCATGTAGCTCTGATCTGATAAGGACAGCTTTACATTTTCTAAATACCTAGTCCTGTAGTTCTAGTCACTACCCGTGTAGAAAAACTATTAACCACGTTCTGATTGCAGGAAATTCCAAGTTCAGTAAAGGTACTACAGAGAAGAGCTATTTTTCAGTCCTAATCAGGTCCCATCTCATATTTCATTCATACTTCACAAGCCTTCTATTGTGAACAGATTCTCTATATTCAGTAGATGAGAAAATGGCATGCAATGGTACCTCCTTTCTAACACAATTTATTTTCCCAGTATAGACATCACTTTTACAAAGATGGGAAATTGAAAATGTGGAAATACTGAGTTTATTGTCTACTGTTGAGACCAAATAGTATTTCTTTAGATCTTTTCTTTTTTAATGCTTTCTTAGCAAGAACTCAGAGGAAATTTATAATAAATGTTAAAACTGCGCACTCATTGTGATAATTAAATGCATGTCTGCAGATGAAAGATCATAGTAATGTGTGAATGTGATTTAAAAGACATAAAATGGATAGTTTGTGTCCAGCTTTTGTTGCTAGTATTTGGCTCATAATAAGTATTATCTTATTTATGCTTACTGGACACTTGCTATAAATATTAGGAATCAGGGAATTTGAAGTTTGAATAAATCCTGCAAATTGATGGCAATAATTAGAAGGTGAATGCTTTCCTTTTCCGGAGTTTGTATCACATCATTCTTATCATATCAACTCATTCTTCAAGTAATTTATAAGTATTTRGAGTTTGTAAATATTATCCTCCTCATCTAATGAGAGCATTTGTTGTTATATACTGTATTTGTGATTTTGTTATCCCTCTTATACCACAAAAGTGTTTTGCTATTCAACACAGGACTYTGAGTCAACTACTAGGTCAAAATTATCATAACCAGAAACAATATCTTGACAAGAATGACACCATGTGTCAGTTCAGAATAAAGTCCTTGCTGCTTCTGGCTACATTTTGGGACATGACCCCAAGACTGTGAACTGATGACACAAGTAAAGCAGCAAAGCCAGAATTGTACACAGTGAAACCAGACAGAGCTGATTCACTATTTTCCCTTCTTTACAAATCCTACCCCCACTCCCCCTTTATCCTGCTGATAGGAGAGAACAGGTCACTTGGAAGCATGAGAAGGAATTTCATTTTGATCAGAGCCAAGCTACTTCATGCAAGTCTTAATATTATAGTAAATCAAGAGCTTCAGGATGTGGGTGTTGTAGAGTTATGGGGGCAGGGAGGGTGGTGGAAGGATTGTGGGTTTTGGTTTTGCTTTGTAGAAATACAGAAAGTGTTTTAAATACCACATTGGAACTATTCCCAGGGTTTTGACAGAAAACAAACAAACAGACAAACAAACAAACAGCGGTGAACACACACTTATTTTTAAATTATTATTTTAAACTGCATTTTCCTCAAATTACAATGTGCCCTAACAAGGTAATTAAATAATCAAACCTCTTTRACTCATAATATTTGAATTAAACTGCAAATCAGCAAATAGATGAACCCAACTCCTTTCTCCCTGGGAAAGGCCACTGAACTACAAGGACAGGGCAGAGTAGTTTCCTTAGCCAGGGCAGATGAGCTTCAAGGGCTGTGCTCAAGGAGGAMAGCTCCACATAATCCACAAACACTGAGACCTAATGGTGAAGGAGCAGGAAGAGCATCACTGCACAAGCCTTTTAGACACCACCACTAATTACCAAAAAAGATACATYGTGAGGGCCCTGCAGGTGTGCTGCATCAGCACTGACATCCTGCTCTGCCTSTGTCCTCATCAGAACTATCAGAATCTGAGCACCTCATTAACATCCCTGAATTAATTTAATCTCTGAGCTAAAAAAAAAAAAAATCTTTCCCACTGTGCAGACAAGACTGCTGCTACTCAGGACATAAGCAAAGATCAATTTCATACACACAACCAGCCTTGTAGTTAAGGCAGACTCAAAATTTTAGAAGGAAACTGTATCTACTGAACAAGCTGAGTACTTGCCAGAACCTGTGTCCTTACTGACCTCTCCTGGGGGACATCTCTTTGTGTGTTTATAAGTCTAGAAAGACGCCTCAGGAATTGTCTATGTGCTACAGTTTGACTGTACACTTTGGTCTTGTCCTGATTAAAATTTTAAGGGTCATTACTTCTTAGAGAGCATATAAGTTGATTACTTAACATCCATAAAGCATGTCAGATCCTCAGAAGGATGTAGGGAATAGTATGACAGTAGACCAAATTTTGTAGTTTTCTCCTTCTGAGGGTCCATCATTAGACAGACACAYGCATGTGTTTGTTTGGCAAGTACCTGAACATGTACTGATGATCCAATGCTTCCACTAGGCAAGTTTCTTGTGTACTGAYACAGGACTGGTTAATTCATTTATGACCTGAGTTACAGGTATTTTATCTGAGGAACCCTGTGGCAGTTAMAATGTGAATAAAGGTTAGAGAAATGGATTAAAGGATAGAGGTTTATGGCAGAAGAAATATTTATAAATTGCATTTTTGTAACTATTCACAAACATGTGATACTTATTTGCATTTTTCTTTTACAATGAGAAAGGCTTATTTCATCCATCTGGGATACCTACAGCCCATTTAATGAACTTTAATTCTTCATGCTTGATCCTCACAGCTCCACCTTTTTCCTGTATGTGCCACATTGTCCTCTATTGCCACATCTGAAACATAGATGGAAAGTGAAATTTCCAAGAACCTAAATGACTTAAGTCACACAGAAATCCCAGAAGCTTTTAGCTCATAAGAGTTTCTGAAAATTGTATTGAAACTCTGTGGCACAAATATAAGTCTTACTACATCTTATATATTTTTGATGTTGTAATTGTAAATTGTAACTATTTTAAAAATGCAATTCTTTCAGGCATATTCAAAATACTGTCTCTCTACCAACCTACAGCTGTTCAGCACCAACGARGATCTTGAGATTTTCCTGAGAAAAAATATCCTTTACCACATTATCATTTTTACTGTGATGAATACTAGACAAAAATTTCCTCACTGATCATGAGCCTCAACTTTCAATGGTGACCTTTAATTTATTTAATTTTTTSAGAAAGAACAAGAAAAAAAGTTTGTTACTGCCCAATTACTTCTATTATGCAGTTGTTTCAGTCAACAAATRCTAAATACCACCTAGGAGTGTTATTTCCAGTGGTAAATTCAGGGGCTTCTGACACGCAGAAATTGACAAAAGTATTTGCAGAAGATGGGTACAAATTATGGAGAAGATGCTGATCGAGTTTTTTTTTTTTTTTTTTTTAAATTCTGGGTAAGGTACTTCTCGTTCCAGACTACATGTGGGACTGGACCATAGCATAGAAGACTATCAGAGAGGCTGCAGGTGTACAGAATGAGCCTAGAGATAGTTAAAAATGAGAAGACTTACTATAAATTAAAGGTGTGCAGCATGTTAGATTAAAGGGATGGAACACCTCTTGCATGAGGAGCAGCATTGGTGGTGTTGTCCTAGAAGAAAAACATTCCCAGGAAGACATCTCTGAGCTTTTCCAATAGTGACTTATAAGCATTTTAGCGTGGCCTGCTGCAATAGGGTAAGGGGTGATGATTTTAAACTAAAAGAAGGTAGATTCAGGTATAAGGAAGCAATTGTTTTATGAAGAGGGTGGTGAAAAATTTACACAGGTTGCCCAGAGAGGATGTACATATCCCATCACTGGGAACATTCAGAGCTCTGAGCAAACTCTTCTAGTTGAAGGATACTCCTTCCATTTCAGAGAGATCAGACTAGATGACCTCAAAAATCCAAACTATTCTATAAATCTATGTAATTTTCCCTGGATAACACTGGAAGTGACTTTTCCACTCTAATTTCCTATCTCTGCATAGGGACTCCTGGACTGTGCTTCACTAGTTAATTGCACTGCAATTTGCTCTTGATGGTCAGACAAAAGGAAGATGCTTTTGATGCCTTTTCCAAAACATGCCAAAAAGCTAGAGAAAAGGCAGTTTGCATATTTTCAGTCAAACCTGAAAAACATTGCTCATTTTGAAACCATTACCAAGAATACATTTCTCAAACATAAGATCTTTTTCATACAGAGTGCTACAGTATTAAGGGTGTTACTGGGGAGGTGCAGTTTATAGTAGAAAATTCATAAKAAAAGCCAAGGAAAAATGAGGCACAGAATTAATGTAGCAGGCTGAATGACTGTTCTCTGCCCAGTAGAGAGGACTCCAAAATATGAACAGGCTAGTTAATTTATTAGTTAATTAATTAGTAAATAAATAATTTAACCAGCCTGTTAACTAGCTAACAGGCTAGTTAAATTATTTCCTCTTTACTCACATTTTTCTCAGACACAAAWGGTTCTGCTTCAGTCTGATGCTGACAATTTCTAGAAAGGCAAAGCCATAGACTTCTACAGGACCAGAAAAAGGGATGTGGTCAGTATTCTACCAGTAATCTAAGCCTTATGGGAAACTGCATCTTTCCAGTGTACTGTCCACTTCTGCAAAACACTTGTGCCAGCCTTTAGYGGTTACTGTACATCAATTTACTTAGATCAATGGCCTCAGCAAGAGTCAATAGGAATAATGGTAATAATTTACATCAATGTAAATGTAAATTGATTTACTCAAGCTGAGAATACAGCACGCAAAAAATAATCAGCATGGTACAGAGTCAGATGTAAGTCAGGCTGATACTTGGTTTGAGAATAGGAAAAAATCAGTTCCATAAAGSAGCAGAAAAATTGGAAAAAGTGGAGTGCAGTAAATATCTGAAGTTTTCTACCAGGAAAATTTTTATATTTATCTTGCAGCCATTTCGGATCATATATTTTCAGACAAGAAAGACAAGATCTTTCAGACAAAGTCTTATTGAAGTTGTGTGTGAAGCACCCTCTTGATTAGAAAGGTTTTCTTCTATGACTAGTCCTGAGACTATATTTGAGTAGTCCATCTCTACCTTTCTACAACATAATTCTTATACATTAGGAAAATGTGGTTTCATTTTCGTCTACAGTTCTATTTATATATTCAAATGATATATATTTGCATTTGAGATATTAGGTGTATTTAAATATGCATATCTCTGTTTATCCCTATTTTCTTCTTATGGACCACTCATATTTATTCTGTACTCTGAAGGCTGAAGCAACATCCTGCCTGGAAACTGTCAAGTTGACTTTAGTTGACTAAAAAGTCACTAAATACTTAATATTTTTTTCTTTATTCATTTCCAAAATATCTTGTGCCTGTAGTAAGCAATTATATAGACTTGCCATCTAGCACAAAAGATTGTTTGCTTTCACAAAAGTGAAAATTTGTGCTTAAAAATAATCAAGCAGACTAATAAAATCTTTCTTGGAAGCAAAATAATGACAACTATATCACAGCTCTCTGGGAAATTATATGTGCATATAAAATAACTTTATCATAGGTGAAAAAAATATATACTCAGACGAACACCATTTTTTCTATAATTCAGCTTCATGTTGTATTCTTAAAAAAATTGAGGTTATGAACAGGCCTTCAACAAGGGCTTGAGGTTGATCTCTGTAGCTCCAAGTCTTAAAGTGCAAGGTCACCTTCTCAACAATTCTCCCTCCTTTTCCTAGAAGTGTGGGACATTTTATTTGTAGACTGAACCCACATCCCCATTCTCTGCTATTGTACAGGAAATACCTAACATGACACAATATTTTCACATACTGCAACTTCTTCTGGTTTATGAGTAAGTTAGAACATCTAAAATCCATAATCAAACTACATTCACACGTCCCATAACAGAATCAATGCAGATTCTGTAGATTAAAGMTGTACAGATGATTCATACATTTTCTGCAAAGCCTAAACATAAACATAGGCTTACATTTAAACAAAAAATATTGTATTCTCTTATCAATTTCCAAATTGTTTAATCAGATAAGATTTGAAATTCTAGTTCCATGCTGCACAGAAACTAGATAGATTAAATAACAACAAGTATGCATAACATTAATTCAAGAGTTATGATGTGTTTGGTAGTAGTGCAAAGAACAAGAACATCATATTGTTTGAGGAAGGCCAGGCAAGAAGATATCTGAAGCAAGATAGGACAAAATTAAAAGTGTTAAGGATCAATAGGGTGGCCATTTCCGGTTTTCTGCTCTGAAGCAGTCTTCTGACTTGATGCAGAAAGGCTGTTTCAACTTGTTTTGAGTACTTGTACAATGATAAAAATTATATTTACAGCTATAGAGTCTAGAAAAAAAATAGATTCTGTTTTCTTGGGATCCAGAGATCTTTGGATCTCTACTTCTGRACCACTAATGTGTATCTTAATCCTGAAGAAGGAGGGAATAATATGCTGCTTTTTCAACATAATCCTTAATAAGAATCCAATGGTGTTTAACAAACTTTAAATAATTAATGTTCCTCATTTTTCAGAAAGCGGTTACTTTCAATATATTCATAAGCAAACGGAGAACAAACAGCTGCATGAAGGCCAAAATTTTACAATGAGCTAGGAGAAATGAGGGAAATCTCCACTGATCTTTTTAAAATATGTGCCAAAGATCTTGCAGGAACTCTTGTAACCATGTGATATGGAACATTCTCATCTTACAAGAGGTAATGTTGTATGACACGTGGTCCATGAACCTTCCTGATGGCAGAAGAAATCTAAAATYTGAAACAAATTATTTACTACCATCACAATTTCACATAATTTAGCAAGAATTTTCAAAGACTTTCCCAAATGTAGTTATCTCTTGCCTGCAAAATAATGTACAAAACAGAATTTTCTTACTTCTTCAGCTAAAAGGAAATTGTTTCATTTCCTTGTGGTTTAGTTAAATTGAATATATTCCCCTACAAAACAATAAGTAATTTTTATTAAGGAAAACATGAATAATTTTTTTATTGCTATAAGAGGCAGTAGTGTAGAATTAAGCCAAGAAAATTAAAGGATTTAAACATTTTTTCAACAGCAAGTGGTTTGTTTTACCCATTTATTAGTACATTTTTCAGATTTTTAGCCATTTAATGCCTTTATTCTGGCGATTTACTCCATAAAAAGTCATACAGACCATGTTCAGAAGGCTTGGGAAGTTCAGTGCCATTGCACTGCTGTTCAGAAGAAGAAAATCAAGACATCGTGCTGCTGTGGAACATACCAGCCTCTGCAGGTCCATCCATCAGCAGCATAGGAACTAACATACTAAATCTCTTCATCATCAAAATGAGGTAACACAGCATTTAATYCCAGGTCACTGTGTCAAAATTTCATTCTACACATGATTTTCTTGGTGTGTTCACATGGGATCAGAATGCAGGTACAACAACAGTTCTAATTCAAATTGCTTTCCTATTATTAAAACATTAAAACATAATTTATAGACTCTTTTAGCTTTTTATTATATGGAAAAATAATTTAAAAAATAAACTTAAGGTCCAGAATTAAGAAGTAAATGGCAAAATAGCCACAGAATATTATCCTTATATTGCAGCTCTCTCTCTCTCTCAGTACCAAAATTTCACAACAGAACTACAGTCATGGAACTGGGGGAGATGGTGGATTTAAGAGTTGAATAAGGAAGAAACAAYTGAGCATAGACCTTTTGATTTGAACTCAAACTATTTATAAAGAAGGAAAGTGTCCATTTTTATCTTAGTACAAAGATCAATCGGCTTAAAGGAGCAGCTCTGTGATCTCACATGAAAAACAAATCAGCATGTTCAAGCACTGAATTCTTTCCTGAAGCAGAACAATTTCCCCTCATATCCCAGTCTCTCAGCATATGAATGTTTTTTCTCTCTCTGGAGCATTGCCAGAATTCATCTTTGCCTTGATCCTGCCCATGCTGAAATTATATTAATTCCTTAATTATTTAACTAYTTACTTCTTCCTACCAGACCTATGTTCTCTGAAAGTAACCATGAGTAAAAAAAATTTTCTCCTTTTTTCCCTTTTTTTCCCCTTTTTTTCCCTTTTCCTCTTTGGAAAGAGAAAGGCAGAAGCAAAAAGCCAAATAACTAYGGAGAGTGGGAAGGTGAGGGTTGTGTGTTTGTTCAACCACCCCTCATCAGAGCTGTGGAGTAGCTGTGTAAGTACCAGAGGTACCCACAATTTCCCCTTAATTCATTCTTCTTTTCTTGTCTGCTYAATTATCCAACCTAGGCTGCTGCAGCATTACCAACTTTCCAATTCCATTTTTCTACATGAAAATGAAAAATTTTAAGGGTCTTTTCCATTTSAGGTTAAGTGCAAACACCTACATTGTTCTGCTTTTAATGGTTTCCATGAGTGATGATGAACAGATGGCAAGATTTGGTTACTTCTTAGAGAACCAGAATGTTGATTAATAATAGAACAAATCTGGCCCAGACCTAACATCCAATTTCTTTTTGCTTTTTTTACTTCACTGATTTATCTTATTTTTATATCTACCTTCTGAATCTCTCTTTAGCTTGCCCTTTTCTGCTTGTGAGTAATCAATTMTGTTCTGAACATTTCCCTGTCTTGATTTTTTTCCATAATGTGCTACAATGTCAGGAAGCAGGAGCTGGACTCAAYGATCCTGATGGGTTTCTTCCAAATCAGTACATTCCATGATTCTATGGTCAATGGGAGGTAAAAAAGAAAATAGAAAACAAAAACAAAACCCACAAAAAGCTACAACAAATCAACCAAATAAAACCCCACCAAAAAWAAAMCCCTCTCAAYTGATGTCTTTCAAAACAATATGGAATAGTTACATACTCTTGGAAGCACCTTGGAAGGTAGGACTCTGCTGATCCTCCTGTATCATGCAACTCTGACATTAATGACCTCAGCCAACAAATACCCAAAATAACCCTGGGCCCATGTGTGATCCTTTCACATGCTGGATATTCACATTTATTTCCCTATTCATCTCATTATATCCCCCTCCTGTTTCTTCTTCSTTTTATGTTGATATTATCAAGTTTTGCCTGAGATTGAGCCTAAAAATACTTTTTTTTCCTAAAAATTAGTTTAAAAAAAAAGCCAATTTAAAGGGCAATGAATAGGAACAATTTCAATACTCTGGTTCTCATGTAGCACACATATTTCTGGTCTTTCAAAATCACCATATACTAGCTGTAATTGCTAATTGTTACTTGTTGTGTTCTTTTTTGGAAGCAGAACAAAGGTGGGGGGAGTAAGAAGGAAGATTGGAGGAGTGCCAACCTCCTTTGAAAATTTGATGTAAACCAAACACCTAAGAGAATGGCACCCATTTAAATTATCTTTCAGACTYCAGGAGGTCCTGCCCTCCTTTCCCCACATGTAAAGAATTCCCATAGCTGTATAACAGGAAGCATAAAGTGAATTTATAGATGAATAAATGGTAGAATGGCAAATATTTCAGGGTGTTTTTTCCCCCATATATATTATTAAAATAGAAATACGCATTAATTGCAAAAACATTTTAACAGTGMATATATATGGCCAAATATGGCTATAAATCTGAGCTCAAATCTGAAATGTATGCTTCCAGCTGTTTCCCAGTAGTAGTGGTAGGTTGGTTGCTCAACCCTACAATTAATTGTACAAATCCAATCAAAATGTTTGGAGCCAGAAATAATTATCTCACCATGWCTCACAGAAATTAGAACAAGTATTKTCTCTCTAAAATTTAGTAGACCTGCCAGAAAATAGGGGAGTAAATTAAGAAAACATTGGAATAAAAGGAATAAAAGGAAAGATTTTGGAAGAAGGAAGAAAGTATTTAAAGTTATTACTTTTCTTCTTCATTACTTTCTTCTTCTTCTACTTCTTCTCCTTCTTTTCTACTCTCAGTAATCTCCAAAATACTGGTTTGAAAATACAGACT
Source organism: Alauda arvensis (assembly GCA_902810485.1). Lineage (NCBI taxonomy): Eukaryota > Metazoa > Chordata > Aves > Passeriformes > Alaudidae > Alauda > Alauda arvensis. The sequence continues at coordinate 7,197 of CADDXX010001062.1, read as the reverse complement.
TTGCAATATATCAACTATTCCAGAAGGCACTGTATGGTTCTTTCTATTTTTTTGGTTCTTTGTGAAAAAGCAGGTTTTCAGGAGAGATTATAATTTTGAAAGCATTTAGAAAACAAAAAACAAAAAAAGACAAAAAATTACAGAAAGAAAAAAAAAGAAAAAGAAAAACCACAAAAAAGCTAAAAACCAATCAAACAGAAAAACACCACCACCAACAACAAAAAAACATGGTCTCAGAACCTCTATTTCCTCTTTATSCAGACTTCACCACTCTCTTGGGTATAAATTACAGAACTAAGCCCATATTGAATATATTATACGTGCTCCAATCTTTCTAGGTTTACATGTAAAAAGGTGAGTATCAAGACATTAAAATCATTAGKGTATCAAAACCAACTGAAGTTGATTTTGTTACTGAATTTGATCCAGGTTATGGTACTAACATGAAAGTCTGACTGGTGTGGAATGAAATTTTGTTCCAGCTGGAATATTACCAACTTTAATACAAGCTGTATCCTAACTTGTATTCATATCTAATTCATAATATAGAGTGAATGCAAACACAATTCTAAGAACCCCCTAACTTGGCTTCCTTTTTCAATTTTTCCCAACTTTTGCCTGCAAAAGATGAAAAGCAATGAAAACACAACCTGAAAGCATTGGTGACATGAAAACTTTTTGGAAACTTTTAATACGCTGGATCAGATTACTGATAAGTGCCTTTGAAAAGGTCTGGATAATTTTAAGAAATTTTTACTGCAATTTCAACTTACTTTAAAGTAATCAGGGAAGTCATAATCAAGATACTTCTAACAGAGCATGTGAAGACAGTCTTTAGGTGTCTGAGCATAGGTGTACTCCTCACCATCTGACCAGGAACTTCACACATTATTTTCTTGACTTGAGTCTGTGGAGATGAATATAAAGGTCTCTTTATATTCATCTCCACAGGCTCAGTCTGAGTTTTCCAGTTCTATTTTGCCAAACTGAACTTCTAAAATACTATAAAGAGCTCTATGCAGGTATCTTCTTCTCTTTGGTGCTGCTTGTACTATCACATCTTTTTCTTCCCTCATGATATAATTATTAACATCATATAAAAAGCATATTTAGTACAGACATTGCTTTTATCACACGTAAAAGTAACTGTATGTCAAGAATTGTTTTATATATCAGCATTATATCATGCTTGGATTTCAGTAAGGGGCTCCAAAGGAAAACAAGCTAGTATGAGCAATATGTATTTTATTAGTGTGAATTTATCTACGGAGTTATGATCAAACCCTCACGCCATTTTATTTCAATTTTTTTGCTTTCTTTATTTTCTTACACATACAAACTCAGTGGATTTCCCACACTCTAGCACTGTCCTTTTATTTACCACTTCCTTGTCCTCTGCATTTGTACAGAAGGGCTGGAACGTGAGTGCCCACAGGTCCATGAAATRGTTGAATGTTCCTTTTCTCTCATCATACCAAAATTGGATGAAAAAAAATGGTGGGGCCAGTAGTGAGAATTAATGGTCTGGTAGTCTTTTTTTTTTTCTCCTTTGATTTGGGCTCTAATCCAAATCCACCCAGGATTGGTGGTTCTGTAGTCAGCTTGCATCAGTGGACCTGTCTGACAGAAACTTTAAAAAATCCTGAGGGTGACTGGAAAGCCTGGCAGGGCCCCTGATATTTAWTGTACAATAGTGTTTTTAAAGAACATTAATAGGGAGATCTCAGGGTAGCTTATCTAAGATAAGAATTATTGAAATATTAAGTACCATATTGCTCCACCAGCCAGCAAAACATGTCAAATATTAAACAGAATTGCTGAGAGGAAGACAACTGTTTGTTTGGGGGTTTTGTTTGTTTGTTTCTTCTTAATAAAGAACTATTTCATAAGGAGTTGCAGAAACAATGGGCACATTTTAAAAATAGAAGTGTGACAATCTGGCTATGTCACTGCTTAATGAAGATACAATGTCAGAATTTGTGTTGCAGAGAATAACCCATGCAATAATCCAAACCATCATCATTAATTAAGCCCTGAAAAACAAATTTCAGGAAAACAGCTCTATCAAGCCAAAACTTACAGCTTCTTTTCCATTTCATCCTTGCAATGATTTTTTTTTTCTTTTTTCTTATCTCTTTAGATGATAACTCTGTCTGCTGCACAGAATATCACAAATTATTTCAGATAAGTTCAGTATACACCTAGGATGAATGAAAAATTTTTTCTGCTGTGGTAGGCCTTTCACTTCTAGTCAAGTTCTGTTTCCTGTTCTTACATACAATGCCATTATCCATCCTTTCATACAAAAACGTCTCCAAGGCATCCCACAAACAGAAGTCCGCAACCGAATCCGTTGCAAATTTTGTCCTACAGGCTGAAGAGTGCACACATCTAGATGCGGTTTGAATCAGACATTCTCCCCATTTCCACCCCAGAGACATCCTGGAACACAAGCTAAATAAAATGCAAAGTATGCAGAATGAATATGGAGTGAATTTCTGACATTTTTTTCATAGTTGTTGGCCTATATTTGAATTAAAGGTACAATTAGAGGTGATTTTACTGTATATGTAAAAACCAATTCTCCCAGAGGTAAGTAATTATTCTTTCCCCTGAAATACACCTGGCTAATAAGATACACCTATTAAGAAAAGAAAGTACAGCCAGTTCCCTCTTTTCTGTTTCCCAGAAGTAGTTATTCACTAGAATTTTGTCCAAAACATTTGTCTGACTTGAGGTTCCACCCCTCAACACTACTTCTTAACATGCAGTCTTAAAAAAAAAATGTGAGGAATTTATTTGCTCTAAGTGTTCTTCTCTTGTCAGCCCAAAGTCAGTTTCATCTTTCTAATCCAAAAGTTATGCAAAGGCATAGGCTCCTGAAAAGATCAGCTTTGGCAGGGGAGACTTAACCACATGACTAAGGTTTTCTCAGAACAACTGGGTGGATACACCTATGGTGCCATGCTTCTTAGAAAGTGTAAAGGTATTTTCACCCCTCTTCACATTGTCTTAAAAGATCATATATTATTCTAACAGTGCATTTTTCAGTGTATGAATCACACAAAAATAATGCATAGTTATTGTATTTATATATATAAGTATATAAACATGTATACAAATAATACATAATTGATGTGAAATTATATAATTCTTTATAGTGGAGAAAATTATTGTACTGGTTTGAAAGCAAAACCAGTGAGAGACTAAGTCAGAAATACAATTTAATAGGAAAAATATAAAATAAAAATAATAGTAAAAGGAACAAATGGAAAGACCCTTGGCAGAGTCGGAATACAACCTGACACCCTGTTCGTTAGGGTAGTTGTAGCAGCAGCAGTGATCCTGTAGAAAGATCTGGCAGCTCCTGTCCTCTGGAAATCCAGTTGGTGCCTGTGCTGTCCCAAAGTGCAGATTATATCCAGGTGGGAATGCTTGGCTCCTCCTACTGGGCAGAGCATCTCACAATGGGCTGATGTCATTCTATGAGTCACACAATGGGTCCTTGATTGCCCATTAAGCAGAGATGGCTCCTCGGGGGAGTCACCTGTGAGTCATTGGGCAGGGCACTGATGGGCCATTAGCAGATAGTCCTGAAGGAGGGGGGGCAGGGAAAAAAAAACCACTGCCTCACCTGGCTCCAACAACCCATGAAGATGGTAATAGAATACACACTTTTGGCACATCTTACATTGCAACCTAGGACAATTATCTTCCAAATTTTAGCCATTATCTAGGTTATAAAGGCTGGGCCACTATTAGCAGAAATTCTTGAAGGGTTTCCAGCACACTTTTCCAGAAATGTTTCTGCCAGTCTGAGTATCAACCTTGTCAGTCTTTGTCATGGCAGAGAATGCACTTTTCCAAGAAGACAGATATTTTGGCCAAKATAGAGTTGTGAATCWAAGGYYTGGRYTTTTGTTTCATCAGTCCCCYTGCAGAAGCTTTTCACAGCCTGATWCTGTCAGCCAAGAGTGSTSTCCACTCACACAGGTGGAYTGCTGCCAGATGCCCAAAGAGGAAAATAAGGTAGGATTTCTCCTCTATTTTCATGCTGCTCCATGAAATTGGAAATTTTGATCTCAGTGCTCAGTCTTGATACAAATTCAGTTGGATATATGAAAATGATGTGTTTAAGCTGAATTGTCCATCTAGCCTTAACAAAATATTTTAAATTATCATTGCTCCAATTTAAAATCTATAATTAACTTGAAATAATTTCAAAATAAAGGTAAACATGCAAAAGGACAACATKCTTTTCTGTGAGCATTGGCTGTGACAGAGCACTTTTGAGGCTCATCATGCCTGCAAGGACTGGATATATGGAATTGTCCTATATGTGCTTCCCAGGATTAAATTCTGAAAATATTTCCATTTTGAATAAAACAGTGTTCAGGAGAATCCCTGGGTGTTTCTGCTATTGCTCAAGCTCCAAGTCTGCAACAGAACTTCGACATTGCAACAGTGAGCATTACTACCCTGAAGTTTTTTCTGTCATTTCTAACAGAATTCTGAATTACGTTGTCAGGCTCCTCCTGAAGGACCCAGCAATTTCCTGGTACCTACCAGCAACACTCATAACGGCCACTAATCTGGGATGGAGCCAGCTAATCTAACCAGCTCAGTGCCAATGCCATAGTCTTCAGTTTTTACAGTAGAACTGGATATCAACTCTATCAGTTCTTCGCTGTAGGGGAATAGCTGTCTTCCTTGCCACCCACAGGTGGTGAATTCTCTCTGTAATTCCCAACTCTTGGAAAAAATAAGGTGGARATAGTAGCAACGATTCTATGTCCAATAAAGCACTTCACTGAATAATTAAAAAAAGAAAAAAACTCAGCTTCAAATACCTCATTCATTGATTTCAGGATATGAACAAGTGAACGCATTCCAGGTAATATTTTGTATTCTTTTGTATCTTTTGCACAGTAGGATATGCTCTGTAATAACCCCTCAAACCAGACCTCAGCAATCTGTACCCAAGAATCCCCTTGAAATGTTGACAAGAACAAAGATAATCAGAAATTAAACTGAATAGGTTTTGAATAGCTTTGACAGTTTTTCAGGTTTTTCAGTAGTCAAATATCTGAAGATGAGACAGCTGAATATCTCTGTCCTTCCTCAGTGACTGAGTGGACTCAATGCTCAGGTTATCCTCCTTTACTTAAGAGGAAAATTTTACCCTGTATGAAACTGTAAAAATTAGGGGTAGATAGCAGTTTCTAAAACTATTACATGAAGTTAAACTAATATTTTAATAAGTTTGATACAATTTTTTGGTAGTCAATATTAGTTTACTTCAACCAGATTCTTGCTGAGACAAACTTTCAYTGGTGGTTTGAATTTTTTTGTCACACCCTTCAGACTTATTTTAGATGTATAAATACATGTATAGAAGCAATATTTTGATAGAGTTGACACAGATGTTTTCCAATATTGTAATCTTCCAAGTCATTGGCTATGAAATGCATATTTAGAGAAGAGAGACCTTCTGCGAAATGTTTCAGAAAACAACCTTGGCTCCTTTATATATATTTTTTTATTCAGTCATATGATTTTTGTTTAAAATATTGCTGATCATTCTCAATTTCTTTCTAAAAATTTAATCTGACATTTTATTGGAGCAATAATTCCAGTCTGAAGTTAAACAGGGAAACTAGATGAGCTCTGATAAAAAAAAGATTGAAAACTGCTCACTGCAAAAAAAAAAAAAAAAAGAGATTCTAGCTTCTTGTACTTAATTAACTTTGTCTCACAGAGCTGCTCTAGGAGAATGCCATCCACTTGTAAAATAACCCTTATTCAGATAGCTTTATCCAGTTAGGGATTGGATGTGCCTTGTTTTATTTGCTCAACACCAGACATTGAGCAAATTGGGTTAATATAGCTTTTCTTCTGAATCTACTGACTTAAAAAAATGGATAGCAGTGACGTTTCTTGGCCACTTTTGCCCTATCAGCTGTGGAGTGTACAATAAGCTGTTGCTGAACAGTATTATTTTCTACCCATCATAGTGCAAAAAGCTCTGATAAATTACAACAATAAAGGCTTCAAGCATTACAATCAATACTTAATGGAATAATGTAAATCCAGCTTGTGTATGACTTGGGGATTGTGTTCTTTTGCAAAGAGCAAAAGATTAATGCACAGCAGCAGAAGTGGATCTTTTTTTCCCTGTAGTCTGCGCTATGAGAGACAAAATAATGTGCTGAAGTTGCTTTGCTTGTATTGTGGAGTTATTACTTTTTTTTTTTTAGCCTAGTTTAAAAGGAGGCAGAAAGACATTGTGTCTCCCAGAGCTCTGTAAAAACCAAGTTAATGGTATTCTGAGTCTTTAGACACATTTACACATCCTCCATCTGGTTGGGAAGAAAAAATCCCAGATTTCAGTAACAAAAATTGTACAGATCTGCCTTCAGGCAACAGAAAATGCATGTGATAAGGGAATGGCCATGAAGTGTAAAGAAGTATTTAGGTCTTAAAGCTTATTGACTGGAGACTGTAAAGGAGATGTGAAGGATGTGTGAAAAATCCTAAATAAAAGAGCTGGCATAACATATAATGTGGGTAAGAAAATGTGCTTGGAAGGAATGCAACTGTCTCTAAAGAACTTGGTAAAGAGGAGAAGGTGGGATGGAAGAAATGAATGACAAGAGTGAAGCTTAGCAGCATTCTGCATTCAGGGCTTGTTTCAGGAAATATAGCACATTCTGCAATTCAGTCACCTGGGTATGTTACTAGCAATAATAACAACACTCAGAATGCACAAATTCAGCTCTTTTCTTTCCTTCTCTCTCTATCAGGTTGTATTTTGTATTTTTGCTTCAGGTAGGGAGTGTTTAAACTCAAGGGGCAGTCAAGATGTCAGAAATAGCAAACAGAAATAATATTTTTAGTAACCATTCCATGCATCCAAGGGACATTACTCATTGGAAAACCCATCTGACAAATTTGGAATCAGTAAAGTGTATAGTGCTTGTTTTTTCTAAGATAAAAAATGGAGCAAGAAGAATGAACAAAGATTTAGTTGTATCTTGTATTTTTTTGACACACTTAGGGTTACTGGAAATGTTGTTTGGTCATGTATTTTCTGATACCAGGCCCAAAGCCTCTTGAAATGTTTAATCAAAGTTGCTGGGGTTTAAGGGTTTCTTTTCTTCTCCTTTTGCTGCTGAAATGATGAAAAATTTCATCTTT